>CM032333.1:23750582-23971936 GCA_019022515.1 Quercus aquifolioides | reverse complement strand
TCATACCTAATCTTTTGGATTAGGAGGACTAGAAGGATTATAGTGATTTCTTTCTTTTCATTTTTTTTCTTCTCTTGACAAGGGACATTTGATAATAAAACAAAGTGGATGAGCCTTCCTATCTACCTCGTTCAATATTTTCTAAAGCTTGTAACCCTGCTCAATTTTAAAAGTCAAATATACCAAATGTGAGGTTAACACCAATTTTTAAAACTTGTTAAAGTGGTTGATTGTAAGTAGTAAAAAAAAGTGGTGATTTTATGTAAAAAGTGGATAGAAAGTATCCATTACTCATAGTGTATAACTTCCCTATATTGTGAAATTGTGTATGAAATTGACGTGTCTTAGATTTATAAAAAAAGTTAAGGGACATATATATGTATTTGGCTTTTATGCAATGGCGGAGCCACGCACAAAAGAAGGGGGGGGGGGGGGGGGGGGGGGGGCTCCAATGCCCCCCAAAATTTTAAAAAATCATTTTATAGTATGTATATTATTTACATTTTAAAAAACGTAACTTGTAAAATTTGAAGTTGGGCCCCCCCAAATTTTGAGGTCCCCCCAAATTTTGAGTCATTTCAATGGTACTCTTTAAAGAAAGAGAAATTATATTTAAAATTATATAATTTAAGAGGTTTAACAAATTAAACAATGTATAAAATGATAAATATTTGTACATATCTAACATAAGAAATACACAGACTTTTATATGCTCATTAAAATTTAGAAGATGATAAATTCTCTCAGTAAATTAATGTGTATATGTGTGTGTGTGTGTGTGTGTGTGTGTGTGGAGTTTTGTCTTAACTAATATATTAGTATCACAACTTGGGCCCCTAAACTAAAATTTCTAGCTCCACCTCTGCTTTTATGTGTAAGAGTAATCTGATCCGCCATTGTCAAATTACTTAAGGTCACCTTACTAACTATGAGAATGAATGAGGCATGGTGGATTTTAAAAGTTCCCACGTACAAGGGGTCATGTTCTAATTCTACAAGACGTGCATGGCGGATTGACAGGTCTCTCAAGTCCCACATTGATTATTCTACATTTTCATTGCCTAAAATATTCCAATCCATCGTATTCCTAGGAAGAAATTTCTAACAGGGGCGAAATCAAGAATTTTAGCTTGTGGGACAACTCTTAATTTTAAAAGCTATATCTTAAAAAATGTTTAATAGTTATAAATATTATAAAGGATTTAAAAAAAAAAAAAAAATTTTGAGCCCTCAGAGTCTTGGCTGTAATTCTGCCCCTATTGGCAGGGACAAAAATTTATTTCAAGAATAACAAATTCATAGGTCTCATCTATTACATCCAACCAAGGTGGTATTACATGTAGTCGAAACGTGATAGTTTATATCTACCAGCAGGATGTTTATTATTGGATGGATACTGGTGAAAGGAAAAAGAAAATAGATTTTGATACCAGAGATGACTAAACGTGGTCTAGATGGCCATTTAACTATTAAGCAGAAGTGGAGGCCCATTAGAATTTAGGCTAGGTTTCCAAAAAGAAACCCATTAACTTTTCTAAGTGAGGCCCAATTTCTTGAAAACATAACCCTTTTTTTTTTTTTTTTTTAAATTTACAAACCCCATTAAATCTTCCAAAACAAAACCCTAGTAATGGCATACGACTTTAAGCATGCTTCGGATATAAATTTGAATTTGCTTAATCACTTGCATAGTATGATTTTTTCAATACTTACTACAGATTAGAGATTTAAACTCTAAATATGTTCATTGAATACAAGTATACAACAAAAAATCCCAATAAACAATGAATTTTATTTTCATAGCACAGTGACCCAAAATTACATGATGGTCACGAAATAAGAAAATAATAAAGACAACATGATACTAATCATGAAACCAACTTTCCATACAAATTAATTAATAAAATAATGAAACCAACTTCAGGGAGAACATTACATGGTTTTGGGCCATTATGACATTAAAGTAAAATATAATTTTGGGATACATAGATGTTGGGGGTGGGGGGATTTACTGTGTAGTCGTTTTGTTTAAAGTCAGTTAGGCTTAGTTTTGACTAGAATTTTCAGGATTTGGGGGTTTGATGATGATATTCCTGATTCCTTATTAGTTGAGCTGCCAGGTGAATGTGCTTTTAAAGTTACTATTGAGAACCCATGGAAGCACAACAAATGCTCGCATAGAAAGGTGTCTGGCCATTATTTACTACATACCTTAAAAAGCCAGTTAAGGTTATGATACCAAAGAATGGCGGTCGACCAAGTACCTCTTCACAGGCTTCAAAAACAAAGAATACAAAGAAGAGAAAAAAAGTTGAAAATTGCATTGTTGTTCTTTTGGATTATATTTGTCATCGTTCTCATTTCATTAGATTCAACAGAAAAAGTATCAGATTGTAGATATTTACTCATTTTTCAAACATAAAGAGAGAAATTGGTAAGTTTCAAAGATAAATGTGGAAATTATGAACTATTCCAAACATAAAGGGGGAAAGTACTTTTTTCCCAATTATAAATATCTACATAATCATATAATACCTAAAATTATAAAATATTATATAAGATAAATATAAAAATAAATAAATAATAATATAACTCTAAATGAACTTAATTGTTAAATATATGTAATTAGTTGCATTTTGTTAAATTTAACAACCTTATTTATACTAATTTTCTCATTTTCGGTAATTTATGCCTCAAACTATAATTTTAATAGGTACTAGCCAAACAATCTGATTATTGAAACAAAACTTTTTAACAACCTTAATTAAAGGTTCTAGCTTTTTCAAAAAGTCCATTCTGTCAAAAAAAAAAAGAAAAGTCCATTTTCATCAAGCAATTATTAATATCACCATTTAAAAAATAAATCCCAGCCAAAATCACCCTTAAACTTGGTTATATACTTAACAATTATTAAATATAAAAAATGACACACCCACAAGGCCACAACACACTACACTACTCATGGTTCGTTTGGATTAAGAGTGGAGGAAGAAGAGTAGAGTAAAGTACAGTAAATTTAAACCAAAATTAACTTAATTTTAGCGAAATAGGCTCTTAATACAGAAATCTAAGATTTCATATCAGATTTCATAAGTTAGTTTAAGGAAAGGCTATTGTAAATTGTCTCTACTTAGAAGATATGCATAAGGTGTCTCAAGTTTCAACAAGTTGGCTCCAAAGTATTTTTCACTAATGGTAAGTGAAGGCGTGACAGTTGAGACCATACACAGTTGCGTGCGTGAGTATTCTTTTTTTTTTTTTTTTTTTTCGGCTGAATGCGTGCGTGAGCATTCAAGACATACAAAGATATGAAAAGCCCACATTGTACAAGGCCCAATAAAACTAGACCGCAGAATGATTTGGACCCAAAATATCATAAGTTACATGAATAGAAATGGTGGGTAAATATGGTGGTCCCTTATCGAGATTAATGATAAGATATATAAAAATGTTAAATAATTTGGTATTGAACAATGTTCTCTTGTAGAGCATTTTAGTTGTGGTTTTGGATTAACTTCTTTTTTTTTTTCCCTACAAAGTTGAAAAATGTACCTCTGTACCTAAATAATTTGAAGTTTTAATAAGTTAAATTAAAAAAGAAGTAAAAAAAAGCTAACGAAATTAAGTAAATCCACACACTCTTATAGTATTCTTCTAAAATGTCACTGAATACAATTGTTTTGTTGAAGCCTAGTTCCATTGTTTCCGCGGGAAATTTAGGGGAAAAAAGTGGTAGAGAAAACTCTATACCAATTTAAGGGATGTTATAAATCTCATGATTCAAATTCAATATTACAAATGTATCCATCAAAAAAAAAAAAAAAATTACAAACTTAAAATTGTATTCAATTCCACATTATTTATTTACTTTTTGAATTTGATAGTTACTTTGAAGTACTGGAGATTTGAATCTTAGATGTCATGGACACATTAGAAGGTGTCAACTAGTTGAACTACAAAATTCTTAACAAAATAAAATTTTAACGGTAAAATATACTTTTAAATAAAGACTATGGAATTTAAAAAAAAAAAAAAAACTAGTAATTATGATCCTCTTGCATATCCAAATTTGAATCTTAAATGTCATGGACATACTAGGAGGTGTCAACTAGCTGACCTACAAAAAAATGAAGAACACAGTCATGACCCATGACTTATGAGCATGACAAACATTAAGTATCATGGTTTTAAAAACCGAACCGGTCAATGAACCGATTTTGCACCTAGTTCCCGATTTTTACCGATTCTGGGTGGTGGGTGGTTTTACCAGATCAGACTAGTACCTGATTCCTAGTTGAACTAGTTGGACTAGATGATCCGGTTTGGTTTTTAAAACCATGTTAAGTAGTGCCAATTTTTTTTTTTTTTAAAAGAGAGTTTCAACCTATGGCGTCTGCTCCTGATAATAGCTCTTTACCATCTTATCAAACTAAAATATCAATCAATTTTTGGTGTAGGCAGGAATTGAATCCCAAATTTTTTATTCAACCATCAAATATGCATTGCTTTTACCTGTACTTATATTAAAAAAATGGAGAACACAGTCATTAATTATGAGCATGACAAACATTGAGTAGTGCCAATTTTTTTTTTTTTTTTGATGGCCAGTGCCAATTATTATTATTATTTTTTGGAGAGTTTCAACCTATGATATCCACTACTGATGATAGTTTTTATCATCTCATTAGACCAAGACACCAACCAGTTTTTGGTGTAGGTAGGAATTGAACCCTACATCTTTTATTCAACTATCAAAGATTTTAACAATTGAGCTAATTGGAACCCATTAGTGCCAATTAATTTTATTGACAGATGAAACACTCATTATTACCAGATCAGAAGCGCTGTTGGTTCCTTGTGCCATCCAAGATGTCACGTTACTCTACAGCAAAAACGAAATTACCATCTACAGAGTCTAGACCGTCTAGACCATCAAATAATTGACGATCAGGAAGTATCTATCTTCTACAGGCTTGCAGTGCTTTCCCCTCCAAACCAAGCCTGTGTTCCTTCTAAATTGTCATTAATTATGATACATGGCATCAAGTCTAGCATCCACATTTGGAAAATAAATTTCTCATAATATTTTAAGATGCCAACAAAGCTAAGACACAAACGAAAGAGAGTGAGAGAGACAGTTTTGAAGGTAATTGCAACAAGAGAAAGGTTGGAAGTAAAAAGTGCTAAAGTTGATTACTTGAAGGATATGGAGAACTTTCTGTACTTTTTTCACTACAATTGATTATTTATTTATTTATTTATTTATTTTTTGTCTGCATAGTTTCAATTTTTTCAATAAAGTCATTCAACCTTTATTTCGATTTCAGAATTTTGACTATTTTGATTCCGTCCACCTCCGTTCAGATTGTGCCATTATATACCACAGACTACAAAGTCTACAATATTTTGATTTGTTTTCCTACTGTTCAATTTTCAATTTGAAAAAAAAAAAAAAACAAATATATTATTTGTGAAAACAGGTGTTTAAAAATATAAGACATCTAGATCTATATTTATATAATGCCTAAAAACTGAAGTGTAATATTATTGTTACTACGCTTCTGTTAAGCTATATCGGTGTAGCATTTCAGTCCATTGGCTCCAATTTGGTCGATTTCAGTTTACTTCAATCCAATCCGGTCCACTTAGATCTAGTTCCTTCTATTTTGGTTTAATTCGGTCCTTTAGGTCCATTTCTGTCAACTTAAGTCCACTTTAGTCCATTCGGTCTAGATCCTTCCATTTCGGTCCATTTCAGTTCATGTTCGTCTAGTACAATCCATTTTGGTGTATCTTGGGTTTAATTCGGTCCATTTAGTCTACTTCGGTTCATTTCAGTTTACTTTGATCTATTTGGTCCATTATGCTCTCTCTCTCTCTCTCTCTCTCTCTCTCTCTCTCAACTTTAGATTGATGAATTTTTTTTTATTTTTTTTAATACCTCTACTTTGGGTTGTTTTGGTGTTGTGTTTTTTGAGTTCCTCGTCATCCTCTCTCTCTCCCTCTTATAATTTTAATTTGACTTTTGTTTGATTTAATCATTGGTTTGGAAGTGAGAATTTGTGGTCATATCAAAACACAATCTATATGGTCATATATTTAAATGTGCCTGTCAATTATTTGAGTAATATCAATAATTATATGATAAGTTTTTATTATTTTGATTCATGATAATCTCCTTAAATTAATAAGATATTAATTTGTACCTTAAAAACTTTAGTGGTATCAAAAGAAATTAGGAAAATATAATGCATAATAACAATAGTTAGAAAAATACAGACCACCTAAAAAAGAATAATATCAATCAAAACACTAAAAATTAATAAAATTATTTATTTGTAAAAATAGAGAGATTAAAATTATATTTAGAACTTGCTTAATTTTTAGGGAATTAAAATTATCTACAAGAAAATATAGAAAGTAAATTATACATCATACTATATCTAAAAATAATTATATATGCGTAGGTCTGCAACTAGTTATTATTTAAAAGAATTAGCCTAATTTTTTTTTTCTTCTCTTTTCCTCATACTCCTGTATGTCTCCACCACTTCATGTCACTACATTTTGAAGAATGAATCATATATTTGTACAATGTTCCTGAATCTTCTCATATGGGAATTCATTTTCTACATGAAACTTCTGCCATAACAAGGTAATCAAAAGTAAATTACTAACACAGAGAAATAATTGAACAAGAAAACAATGACAAATACAAGAGAAACTATGTGATTGTCAAATTATTTTGTTACAAGATTATACAAAAATCAAAACCTCATCAAGTCATGTTGGCACTTCCCGATAGAGTCACTGGCCTTCTGTACCTACAATGAAGGAAGACAATTGCATGTCTAAATCTTTGAAAGAAAATGCTTTGGATTTTAAAATAGATCGATGTTATGTGGTGAATGAGGTTTACCCTTAAAAGTGTGAGGAAGAGGATTCATAATAATGCAGAAAAGTAAGTCTAGTGCCAAAAATGGTGGAAATCACCAAATCAAAAATAACTTAAATGCCCTATCGAAAAAAAAAAAAAAAAAAAAAGGTTTTCCACAAACAATTTGAAGGGGAGAAAAAAGGAGTTTTCCTTAATCATAGAAAAGAATTAGATTCATTCTTACTTATATGATTCTTATCAAATTTACGACATCTATATTTTCAATATTTATGAATAAAAGGAACTAATGTTAAAATCACATGGTGTTGGCTATATAATCCTCCTCCCCCGGTCCCCCTAAAAGTTTGTAGTGGGTGCTAGAGCAAGTACTGTGTCATAAAAAATTTACCTTTCAGTTGAACTCTTTCTTTGCATATTTAAGTTCTAAGGATCTTTTCTCTAATCAATTTTAGCTGAGCTACAACATCACTAATGTTCATCCTCTCCCTTGGGAATTCCATAGAACAAGAAACTCCAATTTCAAATATCAAAATCAAGCACTCTAAAATTTTGGGACATCCAATTCAATTTTGACTGTAAGTAACATTTGTCCCTGCTTCAATATCTTCTTTTTCCAAATGAAGAGTAGGGTCCACAATGTCAATCACTCGTTTGGGCAAAACTCCTTTAACAAAATCATGAAGGTTCAAGTTATCTTTGAATATGTTATTTGTGGGTCTTTTTCCTGTGAACATCTCTAACAATAATATACCATAATTGTAGATATCACCATTGGTGGAGACCTCGTTTCCCATACCATGCTCTACAATTGCAAATAACATTTATTATTTGATTGATCTAGTTCCATATTAAAAAACAAGGGGAAACATATAACCTCACAAGTTATGTAGCATATAATAGGAAAAATATTATGTCATGCAGAAAAGGTTTTTAAAGACATGCTCAATCTTGTACAGGACATTCTTATTTGAATTATATTTCATCCTTGAAAGTATATTAAGAAATATTATGAAAAAACATAAATTAAAGTAAAGAAATGGTAAAGTTATTTACCTGGAGGAGCATAACCAATTGTCCCTCTTAATTCGATGGAGCTTTGATTGATTAGTGAAACAGTCTTGGGTGGTCTCAAGAAGGAACCTTGCCAAGCCAAAGTCCCCCACATCTCCGATCATTTCATTATTGACAAGAACATTGCTAGGCTTGAGGTCACAATGAACAATTGTTGTATGACAATGATGATGAAGATATTCTAATGCATTTGCAATATCAGTGGCAATATTTATTCTTTGAAGAAGATTCAAATTCCTTTTTTTCCAAAGGAGCCTCATTTGTTTTTGCAATTGGATGCAACCACTCATCTAGGTTGCCATTACTCATATACTCATATACCAATGCTTTGAAATCATGACCTTGATAGTCAACACCTGAACATGCTGTGAGTACTTTTACAAGATTTCGATGTCTGATATTTCGCAAAGCATCACAAAGAAGGTGGGATACATCCAATCATATTATTTTTTTGAATAGCAAAGTATTGGAGCTTTGTCAAGGTACCAAGGTTCGCGGGGATTTCTCCGGAAAAATCATTAAAACCAACACGCAAAACAATGATGTTGGTGCAGTTGGATAAATTGCTAGGAATTTTACAACTAAGTGTGTTATTTTGCAATTGTAAGAATTGAATTCTTTTTAAATGACCAAGTTCAAGAGGGATTTCATTATGAAAGCTGTTGTTTTGAAGGGTTAGATTTCTCAAAAAACTTAAATTTCCAATATATGGTGAAATGGAGCCTACCAGTTTCAGAGATTGCAAGTCTAACACAGTGACTCTCTAATGTCGGCGACTACAAGTTACCCCTTGCCATTGGCAAAAGTGGATGCTGTCATTCCAAGAGCTCAAAGCGCCAAGAGGGTCATGAATGATCTTGGCTTTGAACTCAAGCAACGCCGAGCAGTCTGTCTCATTATTCCCAGCAATCACAGAGGTTACTAGCAAGCCACACCACAAGAGAAGAATAAAAACATTGACGCAGAAAGATGAGGATGGTGGAGCTGAACTCATGCGGTAAAGCGCCATGCAATTTGGTACACTTTTTTTCTTCTTTTTTGGCTAAGAAATACAACTGGGTGTTGTTTGGTTTAAACTGAGGGATTGATTTCACTGCTACTTAGGTGCTCTAGGAAAAGCACAATTATAAAGATGGTAGAGATGATCGTGACAGGATAGAAATTGATGAAGAGTTATCTAAGTGATCTTTATCGAACCTGTCGTAATCAAGGAAGTGTCGTGAAGAGAACGTAATTGACATAAATTTAGCAAGTGGTAGGAAAGTTATGAGTGTGATTGAATTTTGTCTATGATGCCAACTGCCGAGTATAGAGCCAAGAGAGACCGTATCAATTATATTTAAAGAGATTGAAAACTGTGAAGAAAAACAAACGACAGGTGAATAAACAAGAGAGACCGTATTAATAGTCTCATATTCAACAATGACACTTTTGGAAGCTTTATGGCTCAAAAGGTTGAGCACCTTGACGGCAACCTTATGTCTATCTTGATCAAGAATTTCTCTATATGTACACAAATCCAAAATTAATCTACACAATTAAATTTCCTTAATACTCTTTTTACTTTTTAAAGAGTGGAGAAGTAAAAATGGCATCACCAAAGTTATTAACTTCAAGGAAAGAGTCAACTGCCCCTTCGTGGATTTATTGCAATATATGCATACAAGAATCTCAAATTTAGGCATGCTTCCATAGAGCTTACTATTTTCCTTATCATAGTTGTGTTTTTGAAAACTTCAATCGTCCAATAGTAAGACTTGGAATTTGTGCAATGCATGGAAAATTTTTGGAGTCTCAAAAAGCTCTTCTGATGAAGGGAATATACACGAAATTCTCATATCTGTGAGATGGAAAAGTAGAGAAAAATATGCATCAAAGAAAATAATCCCACAAGGCAATATTTACGTGATTTTGCAATTTGCTTATGTCTATGAACTAAGCCTCATAAAAAATCCCATTAAAAACCATAGCACTTTTATATCGGGTTGGGTCATAATTTGGATTAAACACAAATTGGCTTTACAAAGCCCAACAAAGGAAACATCTGATAGCTAGTAAGTAAATAGAGAGAAAACAAAAAATTGGAGAGGAACCCCGATCCCAGATTTACAAAAATTTATTTCCTTTTCAAAAAAATTCTTATCCTTTCCTACCTTCATTTGTCTTTTAGTGTTCTACTTCTACAAGACATGCATGATGGATTGACAGGTTCTCGCAAGTCCCAAATTTTTTTTAAAAATAGTTGTAGTATGTTGCTAACTTCGTAGCTCGAACTTTTTCTTCCTTAAACTCCAAGTACTTTGTACATGGAAATGTGTCAATTAAGACACAAAACTCTTGGCGAAGTCCCATATTAATTGTTCTACATTTTCATTGCGTACGGTATTCCAATCCATCATATTTGAAGAAATTTCTAACATAGCCAGACAAATTTATTTCAAGATTAATAAATTCATAGTTCTCATCCGCTTCATCCAAACCCACCACGAGGTTGTTTAAGAATATTGGTTTTGATAAGGTTTGAAACTTTGAACTGCTGAATGCTGTTTGTTGGATGGATTTTGGTGAAGGAAAAAAGAAAAAGATAAAAAGACTTTGATATCTGAGTTTCCTCAACGTGGGCTAGATGGGCAGTTAACTATTAAGCAGAAGTGGAGACCCTTCAGGACTTAGGCTGGGTTTCGAAAAACAAACTCATTAACTTAATTTCCTAAGAGAAGCCCAATGTCTTGAAAACTTATCCCCGTTACTTTTTATTCTTTTATATATATCCCGTCACTATGTCCTCGTTTGATCCTACATAACTATATAACTGAAGAACCAAAGAGGCTTGGTTTTTTCTAGAATTTTGAGGATTTGGGGGTTTGATGATGATTTTCGTGATTCCTTATTAGTTGAGCTGCCTAGTTCATGTGCTTTTAAGGTTACTATTGAGAACCATGGAAGCCCAACAAATGCTTGCATTGAAAGGTGTTTGGCCATTATTTTACTTCATTCCTTAAAGAACCAACTCAGGTTATGATACCAAAGGATGGTGGTCGACCAAGCACCTCTTCACAGGCTTCAAACACAAAGAAAAGAAGAAAAAAAAAGTTGAGAATTGCATTATTGAGAATTGATAGTAATGAGTGTAAAATCATCAGTCATTGAGATCATCCAGATGGCTCTAGTGTGACCTAAGGCAATAGAGAAAGGTGACAGATAGGTCACGGGCGTGGTGCTAGCCGATGAGCCTCCGATGGTAAAGTTAGAAATAGAGAGAGGGAGATAATGAGAAAATTATGTATATGAGGGTGTAATTCTGATAATGTCCTTTACCTTTGGTTGGATGTGCCTTATATAGGCTTCTGCTCTACTAGCCGTTGGAATCACAATTAATGGTGGTTTAATTCCTTGTCTGGGTAATGCCCTTAACACTTAATGCCGAGATATGGAGACCTCTGAGCTGTTATCTTCTTTACTTCGTCCAATCGTAACGGCTTAGCCAATAAAGGCTTCATTTATGGTTTGCTCCTTGTCCGTTGCTATGCCTGGACAAGCAATATCTTTGGGCTCATCAGTTGCCCCCTATTCCTTGGTCGTTAAGTCTCTTGATGATCTAAGGGATGCAAAAGGTTGTTCCACACTGGTCGTGGCTTTTGGGATTCCATTTCCATCACATTTATGGCGATGTGACGGCACTGCGTGCTGGTGGGCCACGTGTCACGTTTTGGTTGGCTAGACATGGGCACGTTCCTCGACGAAGCGCTCGGTTTTCCCGCGTCTCGGTTTTTTGGGGAGGGCTTTAAACGCGTTTTTCTTCTTTCTTCCTCCCTGATTTTTGTTTTCTTCTCCATTTCTACCTTGTCTCCATTTCTGAGTCTTCTCCTTTCTCCGAGTTCAAGCTACTTTGCTTCTTTTTTCTTCAAGTATGATCTTCCTCTTTTCTCTGCCTAATTTTTCTTTGCTTTGTTTCAATTGGGGATTCCTATTTTTATTTTCTTACCTTGATGTGTGATCATTATGAGGTTAGGCATCTTTGTCCTTCTATCTCTTTCTTTTTTGCTCATTTAAGGGCGCTTCTTAGGTCTGTTGGAGGTTGCCCGGAGGTTAGGTCTTTTGTCCCCAAGGATAGTGCCTTAGGGTTAGTGTTAGCTGACCTTTCTCCATTGTTGCTTCAATCTTTAGATTGGTTCCGATCCGTCAGAGGGATGTCGGTGGAAGTGAGGTCCAGTAAATTAGACACGGGTTTGTCATCTAGTGATAAAGCTGTGGAAGTTGATACTGCCATCTCGGCGCCTTCATCTTTAAACCCCTCATCCTCTTCTCCAATTGTGCTTAGAGCCTTCCATGCTCTTAATGAAGTGTGTTCTCTAGACGAGGATACTCTTTTTAGGTTCAGAGATAGGTTCCACTTCCTGTCGAGACGAGGATTCGCCTTCCTCATTCAGGTGAAAAAGCTTGCGCCTTCAACCTTAGGGAGGTGTGTTTTTATGAAGCTGCCTTCCTGAGTGGCCTTAGGTTCCCCGTCCACCTTTTTATAATAGAGCTTCTCCATCATCTGGGCATAGCGCCTGGGCAACTTATACCAAATTCTTGGAGGATCGTCATAAGTTGTATGGAGATTTGGATGATAGTAATTGAGGGGGATGTAATCCGGGTGGACGAACTTTTATATTTATATCATCTAAAAGAGTCAAAAGAGTTTGGGTATTACGAGTTGGTGCCCTGGGATAGGAAAGCTAGGCTTATTGGTAGTCTCCCTTCGTCATTCCGTTACTGGAAATGTAGATACTTTTTTGTGTCTGGTGACGGTTGGGAGACTCTCTCAGATGACTTATAGGGCGATGTCCCTAGATTACAGCGTAGGTGTTGGACACCCAAACTTGGTGCATTTTTTTCCTCCGTTCTTTTTCTTTTGGGAAGTTCCTTTTTGTTTCATCTAGCCTTAACACTTGTTTTTTCTTCTTTTCTCTCAGCAAAGGTTCGTCCTAAGTTGAAGAGCAGGTACAAAGGTCGCGTCAAGGAGGCTTTGAACTACACAAAGACCATTGACGATTTTGACAAGCTAATTGACCCTCAAACTTTGGCTCGTCATTTCCTGGGTCCTAACCCTTCTCCTTACGTCTTGCGAGCAATAGCTAGAGAAGAAAAAAGTAACTTTCTCCTTTTTTTTTTTTTTTTTTTTTGAATCTGTTGCTGAACTCTTGTCTATGTCATTCCTTGTAGAGATGACGACCAAATTTAATCAAGAAATGTATGCCAAATTGAGGGCTAAGAAGAACAAGCCTCTGTCCAGCATCGGCAAAAAGCGTCCTAGGGTGACGAAGGAGGTTGTTGAGACTATTGTGTCCACTCCTGTTGCTTCTGACCCCAAGGCGGCCTCGCCTACTGTTTCCGTTGAGGAAATCACTCCTCGCCCAAAGAGAGCCCATGGTGGTGATAAAAGGAAGAGTAAGGTGGACTCTAATGTCTGGGATGACGCCGCCACTGCCATAGGGAGGGCCCACAATTTTGTCACTCCCGACGAGTTGAAAGGTTTGAGCGCTGTACCTTCCCATGAGTTAGTGAGTCGTCATGTTCACAAGCTCATCCACGTACTTCCTTCGCCCAACTTTACTTCGTTTATATATATATATATATACACACACCAGTCCTTACCTTGTACATTTTTCTCTTAGGTGTTGAGAGAAACGCTCCACATTACTGCCGAGTATCTTACCACTGAAGAGAGGGTCGTCATGGCCAACTCTAAGGTGGATGTTTTGGAGGCCGAAAATTCTACGCTGAGGAAGGAATTAATAACGGCAATGGATAATGGGAATCGGATGAAGGAGCAGGTTAAGGCCTTAACTGACAATCTCAAGGCGGAGAAGCTGTTGACGGAGCCAAAAGATGAGCAACTCCAAGCGGCCAAGCATAAGGCTTCTGTGGCCGGTAATGACGCGGTGCAAGATTTCCAGCTCACCGGCGAGTATAATGGCATCCTCCTAAGCTGGTACTTCAAGGGGTTCGAGTTGCTGAGGAGGTATTTGGCCAAGCATAACCCTGGAATGGATCTGGACAACCTAGACTTCGAAGTTGTGGACAAGGAAATGGAAGCCGAGGAAGTCAACATTATTGGAGATGCTACTCCTGGAGGGGATGTGGACGAGGAAACTGGTGATGGTGGTGATGGTCCTGCTACTTGATTCTTCTTGCCAGAGAAAACTCTTTTTCCTTTACATGCATGCCCCTTTTTCTCTTTTTCTCTCTCTTTTTTTTTTTTAATTTTTTTTTTTTTATGCCCTATGTGTTTTGGGGCATTATGCTTTTGTTTACGAATAGTTTATGATTTGGGTGCCCTATTTGTTTCGGGGCTTTGTGTTTCTGAATATTATCTTCATGCCTACTCCTTGTTTTGAACATTGCTTTTGATTTTTTCTGGTAATGGAGTGATGGCTCATTCTGTTCCTCTTGATTTTGCTAAACGTCTTTCCTTTGAAAAGAGAATTTTAATGCTTAAGTGGTCGTTTAGGCTTGTAGTTCATCGCGCTATCCTTCGGAGGATTTTGGTTACTTGCCTCGTCTAGTGACTTATATCCTTTGAAGGATTTAGGATATTCGCCTCGTCATATGGCTTGTATCCTTTGAAGGATTTCTGTCCCTAGCCTCGTCATGTGACTTGTATCCTTTGCAGGATTTATGTCTCTAGCCTCGTCATGTGACTTGTATCCTTCGGAGGATTTGTGTCACTTTGGCATTGTCATGTGTTAATGCTTTTATGGAATATGACCTGAATAATTCCTTTATTGAACTGCTTTAAAGTAAAACAAGAATTTAATCAATGATTAGAAATGATTATACCCCTACTGGTGATACCTCTTCAGGTGTTCAACATTCCAAGGACGGGGCAACTTGCTGCCGTCCATGGACTCCAAGTGGTAACTTCCTTGTCTTGAGTAGTGAGTAACTTTGTAAGGGCCTTCCCAGGTAGGTCCCAACTTTCCATGAGTTGGGTCTTTTGTCGCAAGCGTGACTTTTCGTAAGACGAGATCTCCTATGTTGAATCTTCTGAGCTTTACTCTCTAGTGATAATACCCGGCCATCTTTTGTTGGTACCTTACCATTCTTTTGGATGCTTCATCTCTTGTCTCGTCAAGGCAGTCAAGATTCGTCCTTGGTTGATCGTTGTTGGTTTCTTCATCAAAAAACTCTCTCCTTATGCTATCGACTCCAATCTCAACAGGAATTACTGCTTCGATACCATAGGTAAGATTAAATGGCGTCTCTCCTATTGGGGTCCTGGTCATGGTTCTGTAGGCCCAAAGGACATTTGGTAATTCTTCAAGCCATGCACTCTTAGCCCCCTTTAGTCGAACTTTGATGGCTTTTAGTAAGGTTCGATTGGTCACCTCCGTCTGTCTATTAGTTTGTGGGTGCCTAAATGACGAGAACTGGTTTCTGATTCCGAGTCCTGAGCAAAAGGAACGAAACGCCTGGCTGTCGAACTGCCTGCCATTGTCTGATATGATCGTCCTTAGGATGTCGAACCTACAAACAATGTTCTTCCACATGAACAAAATATCTTTGCCTCTGTGATTGTTGCCAGAGCCTCTGCTTCCACCCACTTCATAAAGTAATCAATTGCTACGAGTAGAAATTTTACCTATTTTTTACCTTAGGACAGGGGGCCCACTATGTCGATCCCCCATTGTGCGAATGGCCATAGGGAGGTTATGATAGTCATCTTCTCTCCCGGAGTTCTCTGGACGTTCCCATACTTCTGGCATTTGTCACACCACTTGACGAAGTCCTTGGCTTCCTTCTGCATCATTGGCCAGAAATAGCCTGCTTTGGTGATTTTTGATATCAAGGACCTCAGACCCGAGTGATCTTCGCAAATCCCTTCATGAACTTCTTCTAAGATATATCTTGCTTCGTCCTGTCCAACACATCTTAAGTAAGGGAGAGAAAACCCCCTTTTTGTAAAGCACATCATTTATGAGTGTGAATTTGTCAACTCACTTCTTTATCCTTCTTGCCTTGTCTAAATCTGAAGGCAAGTAACCATCCTACAGGTAGGATGTAATAGGTGTCATCCAACCCGTGCTCCCTTGTACTGCAAATGTATGGAATTCTTCAATACCAGGGAATTTTTGTACCTCCAAGTTTATCCCCAGCGGGTCGTCTCTGGCTTCTGACAATGCTTGTTTTGCTACTTCGTTTGCTTCTATGTTCATACTCCTTGGGACTTGTGCAAATTCCACTTGCTCTATGTCTCTTACAAGATGGTTTGTCAACTTCAAGTACTTTTGCATTCTCTGTTCCTTTGCTTCATAATCCCCTTTGATTTGTCTGATCACTAACCTGAGTCACTTTTCAAGAGTATAATTTTGGCTTCCATGGATTTTGCTAATTTGAGCCCCGTCAATATGGCTTCGTACTCTGCCTCGTTGTTGGTGGCTGGGAACCAGAGTTGGACCCCGTACTTCAGGATGCCCCTTTTCGGTGAGGTTATGACGACTCCAACTCTGCCTCTTCCATTTGCCGATGATTCGTCAATCTGTACCGTCCATAACTTTGCTATGTTCGTCGTGCCATCTTCGAGCATGGTGAATTCGGCAATGAAGTTTGCTAACACTTGGGCCTTTATGGCTGTTTGAGGTCTATACTTGATGTTGAATTGGCTCAGCTCGACTGCCCATTATACCATCTGGCCTGCTACTTCTGGTTTGTTCATAGCCTTCTTAATTGGTTGGTCTGTCATGACGAGGATCGAGTTTGCTTGGAAGTAAAGATGCAACTTTTGAGAGGCAATGATCAGAGCGGAAGTGATCTTCTCGATGCGTGGGTATTTCACCTCTACTCCCTAAAAAGCTTGGCTCACGTAATATACAGGGCGCTGGATCCTTGGCTCCTCTTGGATCAGAGCTGCACTTACCATCGTGGTGGAGACAGCCAGATACATGAATAAGTCCTCACCTTCCTTAGATGGGCTCAATAGTGGTGGGTTACTCAAATATCGCTTTAACTCCTGGAACGCTACTTCACATCCTCCACTTTCCATTTGCTTTTTTCACCATGATGACATTGGCCAACCATTCTAGGTAGTATACCTCCCAGATGAATTTAGCAGCCAAGAGCTTATTAACCTTGTCAATGATGGCTTTGTTCCTTTCGGATGCAAAGACTTTCCTCCTTTGACGGACGGACTTTTTCTCTAGATCTATGTTTAGTCTATGTTGGATGACGTCCTCTGTAATGCCAGGCATGTCTTCATGACTCCATGTGAAGACGTCCAAATTCCTTTTTAGGAACTCTGTTATCCCTTTCTTCAAAGCAATATCAAGGTTCGCCCCTATGTTCGTTATCTTCTCAGGTTCTCCCTCAACTAGTTCAACTGTCTCCAATACCTCTACTGTCTTTGGGCTTTCTTCCTTGATTATCCATGTGTGGTTCTCCTTGGATGCCAATACTGCCTAATAACATTCACTAGCCAGAACTTGGTCTCCTTTGATTACTCATACCCTATTATCTGTAGGGAATTTTACCTTTAAGCAGTATGTTGAAGTTGCAGCTTTCCAGCAATTGAGGGTTGGTCATCCAATGATGACATTATAGGACAAAGGGCAATCTACCACCAAGAAGTTGAGTTGCCTTGTTATTTGCTATGGGTATGTGCCTGCTGTAACTGTCAGGGTTACTATTCCCTTTGGATAAACTCTATCCCCACTGAAACTAATGAGGGGAGACTCGAATGGACGAAGCCTGCTTGGATCTAGTTTCAACTGCTGGAAAGCGAAGAGGTAAATGATATCGGCGGAGCTTCCATTGTCTATTAGAATTCTTTTGGTGTTGAATCCTTCTATCATGAGCATGCTGACCAGGGGGTCGTCATGTGGTTGCTTCACTCCTCTAGTATCTTCTTCTGAGAAAACCATGTTTGCTGCTTCCCTTCTCCTACTCTTCGTCAACGGTATCATGTGTACACTATTGACCTATCTTTGTTGTGACTTCTTGAGGGAGCTGAACGAGCCCCCTGTCGTCGGACCACCATTGATCATCCTTGTTTCGCCTATAGCACTTCTTGGTCGTTCTTGCGACTTATCATCGTCTTTGGGCTTCTCTTCTGACCTAGGTCGATCCTCTTGCTTTGGTCATCCATAAGTGTTATTCTTGACGAACTTTTGTAATCTTCCCTTCTGGATCAGTTCTTCTATTTGTTGAGATATCTACATTCGTCAGTGTAATGCCCGTGGTTTTGGTGGAAATGGCAATACTTCTTTTTGTTTTGGACGTTGGGTAAGCCACTCAATGGCTTCAGCCACCTAAGTTGGTGTCATCCATAATCTGCATTAAAATTTGGTCAATGGGCATTACCAGGGGTGTGAAGTTTACCATTTTTCGACCTTGTCGCCTCTTCGCTTGCCCCTGTCGTTGTTGGACAGGTGATCTTTTCTTTCCCTCTTCTACCCCTTCTAGTTGTCCTGAGAGCCTGTCTTAGATGCTCGAGGTCCACCTACCTCTATTGCTGCCAAAGCATCTTCCGCGTTCATGTACTTTTGAGCTTTTATAAGCAAATCCTTTATTAACGCCGGAAGGCTCTTAGCGAGTGCCACGACGAACATTGTTAATTTTACCTGGTTCTCAGCTTCGTCCACTTCTAGCACTTCCCTGTTGAACCGCTTCGTGTATGATCTTAATGATTCTCCTTCTTCTTTTCGAACCGTCAATAAATGATCTGCTGGCCTCTTCTAGCACTGTCCTCCTACAAAGTAACGCACGAATAGGCTGTTGAGCTGATCGAAATCATCAATAGAAGATTATGCCAATTTGCTAAACCACACCCAGGCTGCTCCTTTGAGGGTGGTGAGGAAGGATCGACACATTATTTCATCCGGGGTTTGCTGTAAGCTCAAAGTCATCTTGAAGGTGGTGATGTGATCGAGTGGGTCCTTCAACCAGTCATATGATTCTAGCTGTGGCAACCAAAATTTCGGTAGAAGGGGGCATTTGAGGACTTTTTATGTAAACGGGGAGTCAGTTCTTCTTACCATCCCATCTAAATTTTTTGTTGTTTACCCCTTCATTGCATTCTTGAATTCGTCCATCTCCTTCCTCATGCTTCTTAGGAGGTAGTTGCTTGCCTCATCGGACCGCTTTGTCCTCCTCGGGCCGTCTCCCCTTTGGCTACCCTCCAGGTCTCGCACTTCATCCTAGTTCCTGTTGTTTTCGGCTCTCCTTGGTGAACAGTTTTCTTCTTGTTGCAGTCGCTGTATCATCTCCTGACTTAGTTTCCTTAGTTCTTCTACATTGGCCATGAGAGCTTGGATCTGCAGTGCCAAGGCGGCTGAATCTGGTTGCGCACTAGACTCTATCTGGATGACAATAAAGGTAGGGCAACGTATCTATCCTTAGGATTAGGAAAGAGAATGTGTTTCCCACATACGGCGCCAAACTAATGAGTGTAAAATCGTCAGTCGTTGAGATCGTCCAGATGGCTCTAGTGTGACCTACAAGGCAATAAAGAAAGGTGACAGATAAGTCATTGACGTGGTGCCAGCTGATGAGCCTCTGATGGTAAAGTTAGAAATAGAAAGAGAGAGAGAGATAATGAGAAAATTCTATTTATGAGGGTGTAATTCTGATAATGACCTTTACCTTTGGTTGGATGTGCCTTGTATAGGCTTCTGCTCTACTAGCCATTGGAATCACAATTAATGGTGATTTAATTCCTTGTCTGGGTAACGCCATTGACACTTAATGCCAAGATATAGAGATCTCTGAGTTGTTATGTTCTTTACTTCGTCCAATCGTAACGACTTAGCCAATAAAGGCTTCATTTATGGTTTGCTCCTTGTCCGTTGCTATGCTTGGACGAGCAATATCTTGAGGCTCATCAAATAGTTATTCACTACAAAGAAGAGAAAAAGTTAAGAATTGCGTTGTTTTTTGGATTATACTAGTCGCGGACCCGCATGTTGCGCGTGATAAGTTTGTTTATGATAGTTTTATTATTATATATTATTAATTATTAATATTTTTCTATGTATTGCTACTAAAGCTGCATTATATATGATTGACCAATATATTATAGGATTCATGGTGATTGGAGGTTTTGGTGATGGAATTAATTTTGTATTATTAGAGATTTGTATTTGGAATAGAATGAGGATATTTTATTATAGATTTTTATTTGGGAAACAAAATTTCTACCATACTCAGTTGGCTAATTTGTACATTTCCAAGTCAATTGAGCACATTTTGCATGTAACATGTAATTCTTCATTTCTATAAGGGTAAGGTCTCATGATCCCAATGACCCACTCCATTTTCTTGCATGCTTGGCTTTCTGGAATGCGAAATGTGTTTGTTTCAAAAGTTGTACGTCGAAGGATTTGTCGATAGTTTTGCAGCAATTGTTTTCCATTTGGTTGGTTTAGAATTAATTGCAATATTGGATCAATGAAGTGAATTTTTTTTAATATATATATATATATATATATATATATATAACAATGACTCTAGAACAGTGCACAACTTCATTGGATAAAGTTAATAGAAAGAGAAAATATAGGATTACAATATTTTGTGGCACAATTTTGGACATGGTAGATTGTGATTAGTAGAGAAAAAGTAGTTTATGTGAAAGTAACAGACATTAGTTGTGAATTTAAAATTGTTTATCTCATTTTGATGTTGCCTAAAATATTTGGCAATTGTCTTCCAACATTGGAAAATATTTCGAGCAATAATTCTGTAGGTAATTCATGTTGTATGCTCATTTTCATGATTGTGTAGAGTATTTTAATGATATTTTTTGTTTGTATTTTGAAGTTGTTTAGGATTTTAATTTATAGTGTTTTGCTTGTTTTATGGATGAGTGATTGTTTAAGTTATTAGCAATTTTTTTTTTTTTTTTAAATAGAAGCCTTTCATATACCCTCCACTATAAAGCTTAAATGTTATAGTATTGAATATATATTTCAACTATAACTTACGTTTGATGCTCTCCTCCATAAAGTGTATCATTATTGAGATGTCTTGATTTGAATTGATTTGTGTTGCATAATTTTGATCTTGCCAACCTAGCAATGTCTTAAAATTTTTTATAGAGTTTTCAATAGCAATCACATATTCGATGTATCTAAACGATCAACAAATGATGAGGGTAGCGAATAATTAACATGTGTCAGTTACTTTCGTTAATGATAAAATAACAGTTGTGGAGCAACCGAATAGACATCCACAACCTTGTTTTTCTATTCTTTAAAGTAGTGTAGAGAAGGGGAGAAGTTTTCCTTTTGATACAAAATAGAAATTCTGCTTTAGCCCAATCTACGTATATATGTGTGTGAAGTTCCACCCAGAGACTTGAACCCCGGCCCTTGTGCCCAAAACCCCACAAGCACTTATACTTGTGGAGTAACTATTACACCAAGGGTGTGCGGTGGTAGAAGGTGAGAAGTTAATATGACCCCAAATGATTCTATTTCTAATGGCTAATGCTATCATTTATCTTACCTCCAACTGTAGGACTCTTTTGTAATTTAAATTTCTAAGATATCACCATATCATAACCAGCATGAGTTTGTTTTTCAATTGAATAACAATTCTTATCCTTAACAATTAATTAGTATTAATTTTATTGTATAAAAAGTTCTAAAATTATATCACTAATAATTGTATATAAAACAATATATCACTAACTTAAATTGGATATCTATTGATGACAGTGGAAGCATTGAATATTGCAAGAAGAAACATAAAGAGAACCGTCCAAACATAAACACTGCATAAGTTGTATATATAAATAAATTATTAATAATTTTGAAATAGCTGAAAATTAATTAATATCCAAATCAATTACTAAAGACAAAAGAAGAACTACTCCATATCTCGTTTTGGAAAGAATGATTTCTTTGCAGTCCATAGCTTGGACATTAGATTTGAAACCTCTCAGAACAATTAAATTAAAAGGAAAATGAAAAAGAAATCAATGGGAGGAGTAATTGTTCTTTTAGTGCTTTCCTTTTCACCATATTCTTTGGAGATAAAAGAACTCCATATGAACCGGCTTTTAGAGGATAAAAGTTAAGGGCCCCATGAGAAAAAGAATTTTTGTAACAAGATTTAGTCATAAAGAAGAATGATAAAAGAAATCAAATAAACAAAACAAACAGAAAAGTACTTTTCCAGCACTAAAGAATTCTCAGTTCACATTGGTATAAAGTTCAATATAATAAATCCATCATTAACCACATACATACCCTGACTGATTTCTAGAGCACCAATGTATAGGTTGAGAAGACAATCGTTGAAATGGCATGTGAGGGATGTTCTAACGCTAATAACATAAAAACACTTGCGCAGTGACTTGAGTTTCACGAATTCACAAATTCTTAAAATTGAAACCATGAATATTAAATCATGTCTAAACCAAAGACCATGATAAACAGAATTATGCAGGAAAATTACTGCAAAAAATTTAAACACCAGGAATCATGCGCTGTAAGAGTAGCTACGATGTGCATATATGCTAACAGTGCTGGTGATAGTGAATTGCATCTCAAAATATTATATAATTTCTCAAACCAGATACATTAACCGATTCACATCTAACCCGTTTATGAATCCAAAAGTCCAATTAATAGAAGTCCAATTCTAACGATAAATGGTTAGCAAAGAAGTTTAGGTCTACCCTCTACCTCAGCTAAAAGCAATTCGTTAACAACTTCCTAGGCAGCTAGTCCATTAAGATTGTATTCAGCACCTATTTCGATATCCACACCCACAACAGTACCAATATGCCAATTCTAGATCACATCTTGAACTGAGTAAACAAAAATGAACAAAAGGAAAAAAAAAAAAAAAAAGTGACAATAGCAAAATAAGAACAAATCATTACTTTGTTAATGTTCACCTTCACAACACATTGAGAGCAAAACATTACTCATTATAATGTCACCAATGTTGAAAAGCAATTCGTTAACAACTTCCTAGGCAGTAGGTCCATTAAGATTGTATTCAACACCTATTTCGGTATTCACACCCATAATAGTGCCAACATGCCAAATCTAGATCACATCTTGAACTAAGCAAACGAAAAATGAACAAAAGAAAAAAGTGACAATTGCAAAATAAGAACAGATCATTGAGAGCAAAACATTACTCATTTTAGTGTCACCAATGTTAATCACATTAGCACATTGATGATTGAACGTACGATAGTCCCATAGCGGAACAGTTTCATCACTACTGCCGGAATAAACCATGTCTAAACCAAAGACCATAATAAACACAATTATGTAGAAAAATTATTGCAGAAAATTCAAACACCAGGAATTCAGAGTCACACTAAACAAAGAGCGGAAGCAAACACCACAGCACTACACTAAGAACTCGAAGTCACACTAAGTCGTTTGAATCACATAGAATTTAAAACCCAACAATCTAAAAACTCAAAACGAACAAACCCAAAAGAGGTAGAGCTCCAATTAAAAAACCCAACAATAAAAAATTCAATACCCTAAAGCACGAAAGAGGCCGTAAGAAGGGAAAAAACATCAAGCAAAATAACAAAGCACAAAAGGAACTGAGATTTAGAGATACCTTAGCAGCTTTTGTCAGTATTTATATAATGTGAAAAGAGGAAGATAGGAAGGAAGGAAGATAGAGAGGCTGCTGCTAGAAGGGAGTGAGCCTGACGTGAATTTAATGTGAAACCGTAGAACAAAAGGTGGGGAAAGGGAAAGAATTAAAACATGGGGAGAATGTGAAACCATTGAAAGGGAAGGGGAAAGAAATAAAATGTGGGGAGACAGGACACTGAAACCGTGTAACAAAAGGAAAGGAAAAATAAAAAAAAGTTTAAAGTGTGAAAACAAAGGGTTTTAGAGAGGATTTCAGTTGAAAAGGCTTTGGATTTGGGCTTTACGGTGGAATTAAATTTAGAAGAAGTGGGCTTTAGGATGGAGATAGGGCTGAAATTTATTCTATATTAATCAGCATTTTAAAATTAATAAAAATTATTTTAAAATTGTAGGACAAATTCAAAAAAGATTATGGAAATGACAAAGCTGCTGATATGTCTCAATGTGAGCGTAGCAACATTAAATGCTACACTTCAACTTTTAGTAATATATAGATTTGTAATCATTGTGATTCCATTGGATTTAACTAAAAGAATATCGAATTGGGAATATTTGCTCATTTTCCAAACATTTAGAGGGAAATTAGTTGGTTTCAAAGAAAATGGGGAGAATTGTGAACTATCCCAAATATAGAGCAGAGAAAGTTTTTTTTTTCCCAATTATAAATATCCAAATAATAATATAATACCCAAATGATAAAATGTTATATAAGATAAATATGAAAATAAAATAAATAATAATATAATTCTAATTGAACTTTTCTTTTTTTTATACAAGATAGAATTTCTACTCTAGCCTAATATAAGTGTATATGTGTGTAAAGCTCTCTCTTGGAGACTTGATCTCCAGCCCTTGTCCCCCACACCCCATGAGCATTTATACTTGTGGAGTGACCATCGCACCAAGGGTGAGCGGTGGTAATTCTAGTTGAACTTAATTGTTAAATATATGTAAGTTGCATTATGTCAAATTACAAATTTAACCTTACTTATATAAATATTCTCATTTTTGGTAATTTATACCTCAAAACAACAATTTTAATAGTTGCTAGCCAAACAATCTGATTATTGAAACAACACTTTTTAACTACCTTTATCAATCGCTCTAACTTTTCCAAAAAGTATAATTTCATTAAGCAATTATTGATCACAACTTTTTCAAAAGGCCAAGCCAAAATCACCCTTAAACTTGGTGATATGCTTAAAAATGACACCCCCACAAGGCCACAACAACACACTACATAGTACGGAAATCTGAGAAGATATGAAATTTCTCTCATCAGGTAGGCACAGTGGAGTCTCCAACATTTCGACAAGATTCATAGAAATGTAATTTTGTTGACCCGATTGAAGTCATTGATTTTTGGAGGCGCTGTTAAATGGCAAAATTATGAAACTGTGAAGACTGGAGGATAGTCAAGCGACAAGTCGTGCAGTATGTTGAGTTCATACAACAACCTCTTTACTAGTGTTGGAATTATACTACAAGTCGTTGGTTGTAGTCTTTAATTACTGTGTTGTCGTTTTGTATGCCGATACTGTAAACTAGTTGCTAACCTATGCGATGCACCGGATAGTTAGCAAATTAGTTAAAAATGAATAAAAATCAATATTTATTGCACAAAACATAAATATTGTGTCTTGCAAAATTGTGTCATTTTTATTAGATAAAACAAAGGCACATTAATTATTTATGTTTCTACTCTCTACCACGCTATTTATTTCCACAAAAACAATTGACAGACATTCACAACATGAGGGTAAGCATGACCAACCGACTTAATTAGCATGCTAGAGCTAGACATAGGATCTGGTTTTAACTTTTAACATAAAAAGCAAAGATAAAGCTAATAGAATGTCTCTTTTAAGAACTCCAGAGATAATAATTTATATATATATATATATATGTATATTGTAAATAAGGATAATAATTTATTAGGAACAATAAAGAGGGAACCAAATCATCACCATCCTCAACCAAGGCCCAAAGAGAGGATGTATGTTATGAGTTGAGGTTTCCAAGTTGTACGAAAAGAGGCCAATCAAGCAAGGAGACATTGACGGTTTTAACATCAAGACATGCAAAGATGCGTTACTTATATACATACTACTCACTTCTGGTAATCCCTTGGGTTTTTCTCAAATTGGAAATTAATCAATTTCTTCATAAAGATTAACTAATAAGTATTACAAATTTAAATATGTATTTAGTGAAGCACTTTTTAAAATTTAAAATAACATTATATTTTGTACACTGTTAAATTCATAAAATAAAAAATAAATTAATTCAGAAATAAAGCCTCTCTAGACCCAAGTGTTGAAATAGGCCAAATAAAATAAAATAAATTAAATTAAATTATAAATACGTCCAAGGCTTTACACCACAAGAACTTGGTGTTTCCTGGATCCAAATTCCAAAATGTCATAAATGGGTCCAAAGATACTGGAAATAATAGGCCCAAAGTTATACAACTGCACCCCAGTTCATTTTATTTGGGGCTCAAAACTATACCCAAGTGTTGTTTGGGTCCGAAATTCCATAATTTAAAATGAAGGGAATTGGTGGGTCAAGCTTGGGTTTCAAGCGATGATCTCGTAGTAATGGTATTTCTTTTGGGTTCTAAACTAGACCAAAGTGTTCTTTGAAAATCGTGACTAGGAAACATTCTTTTCACTGCTGACCATTCATTGGTTTTTTTTTCTTGAATTGAAAAATGATCAATTTCTTCATTAAGATTAAATATTAAAAATTTAAATATACATCTAGTGTCGCATTATTCAAATTTTAAAATAATGTTATAATGTCTATACTGTTGAATTCATAAAATAAAATTTAATTAATTATAAAATGACTCTCTATTTATTACAAGTGAACTTCAAAAGATATTATCTGGAAAGCAAAAAAAAAAAAAAAGGATCTCGCTAAGCATAAAAAGGCTCTTATTACAAGATCTATAAGCAACTATTGGGTGCCTCTTAATAACCTTAATGGTATGATCTTGCAACAACGTATCACCTTTTCTTGTATGTAATCATAAAATTGTGGGTGACAAACATATGATTTAGTGCTAATAATTTGCAGCGACAAAGAACTAATCACTATCAAACTAGAAGCCTTGTTGACTAGCTGCTGGTGCTATCCAAGGCTCCAAGATGTAACCTTGCTTTGTGAAAATGAAAGCAAACAAAATAAAGAAGACAACAATTTTAACGTGGTTCAGCCATGAAAGCCTACATCCACAGAGTCTATTACTTTCTTTTTTACAGTGCAAAAATCTGTTATAGAGCTTTGTTAATTTATATATACATCTTTGGGAAACAGAATCCCAACACTTATACAATCTATATTCATTATCATATTCATTACCTTCCTCTTGTATTTGATTTTGCTGGTGACACAGGTATAACTTTGTTGATTCGGTTGGTGCATTTTCGTTAATGATTTGGTCTTCCTCAATAGACTGGGTTGTTGAACTTTCCTTAGATGTTTGATCTTCAACATCCTTTGTAGTTTGCACCACAACCCAAAGGATCATCAAATGATTCACAATCAAGAAGGAAGTATGAAGTATCCATCTTCTACAATATGCTTGTAGTCCTTCCCCCTCTAGATCACAATCTGTTCTTCTCAAATGTTACCAAGGACACAAGGCATCAAGCCCTGCATTCACCTTAGAAAATAACTTAACAATCAAATTATTCATAGAACTACAAATTAAGATGCCAACAAAAAAAAAGGGGGATTGAGAGAGAAAATCCCATCTTGTCTAGAACTTTCAACTATACCCATCAGGCCATCACCATATATTTTGAAAGTAAGTGCAACAAGAGAAACAGTACAGTAAAAAGGTTCAAAGTTTTTTTTTTTTTTTTTTTTTTTTTTAACAAATTCAAGTAAGGACTAAATTATAAATTGCACTCTCTAAATTTAGCATGTTTTTAATTTTTTTTCCCCGTAGTTTCATTTTATTTATTTTTCAATAAAGTTCTTTAACTTTCATTCATTTTCAATTTTCAATATTGTCATTCCGTCTGCCCTTGTTCAGAGTCTTTTCAATTTTCAAATCTTAAAATTAAAAAAAAAAAATTGAAATATATTAGATAATACTGTTTAAATATCCTAAACTTATGGTTTTTAATTTTTTTTTCTTCTCTTTTCCTCATCTTCATCTGTGTCTCTGTCACTTCGTGTCACAACTTTGTTAAGCATAATGGAATTCATTTTCTACACGAGACCTAGGCCATAACCAGGTAATCAATGCTACATTACAAATACAGAGATAGTTAAACAAGAAAACCATGACAAATACAAGAGAAACTAATACGCGATTGCTAAAAGAAACATAAGGACATGCTACAAGCCTGATTAATTTGCTCCAACATTATACAAAATCAAAACCTCATCAAGTCATTATGGCAACTTCCAATAGGATCATTGGCCCTCTGTACCTGCATTCAAGGAAGAAAATTATCTTTCTAAATCATTGAATTAAGGGAAATCATTTCTATGTATAGGAAGAACATGCTTTGGTTTTCAAAATTGATTGATGCTATGCAGTGAATGAAATTTTCCCTTCAAGAGTAAGGAATTGAAGAACTATTTTAGTTTTAGTCTTGCTACTAAGAGAACTCATAATAATGCAAGATGGTTAAGTTGTTGAATCCCAAACTAATTAAATGTTCTATGGAAATGGTTATCCAGGTATCTGTGAGATAGTTAAGATTATAAACAACTAAATCGTTCCCAGTAATTTAGTTTTACCAAATACTAGGAGTAATTTAAGCCTATGTCTATGTCTATGTCAAAGTCATCAAAGGCAGACTATAAAAAGTACAATATAAACATGTGCCAATAATCTGAACCACACCAGTAGGTATCACCAAATCAAAAATAGCCTAAACTTCATTTTGATTTTTGTGTTTTTCAACAAACATTTGAAGGGGGGCAAGGGACAAAAAACGAGCTTATTCTGAATCATAGAAAAAAAATTGGATGAATAGTACCATCTTGTAATCAAATTTCTCATGGCATCAATATTATCAATTTCGCTAGAATAAAAGAAAGTATGTGACAAGCACATGGCATTGTGTAGGATATATGATGCCCCTCCCTCCATAAAGGTTTGGAGTGGGTGTTAGAGCAACAAGTACTGTGTCATGAACAATTTACCTGTAAGTTGAAGTCTTTCTCGACGTATTCTTGTTCTGAGGAGCTTTTCTCTAATCAAGTGCAATTGAGCTACAACATCACTAATGTTCATCCTTTCTCTTGGAGATTCCATGGAACAAGAAACTCCTATTCCAAATATCAAAATCAAGCACTCCAGAATTTTGGGACATCTTATTCGATTTTGAACGTGAGTATCATTTGTCCTTGCTTCCATATCTTCACTTTCCCAAAGAATAATAGGATCCACAATGTTAGTCACTTGTTCAGGCAAAGCTCCTGTAACGAAATCATGAAGGTTCAAGTTGTCTTTGAAAATGTTATCAGTGGGCCTTTTCCCTATGAACATCTCCAATAATAGCATGCCATAACTGTAGACATCACCATAAATTGACACCACGTTTCCCATACCATATTCTGCAATTGCACATAACATTTACAATATGACTGATCTAGTTTCATATTAAAAAAAATATAGTAATACAAGTTTGAAAGAACTCTTTAGTGGCATATAAAAGGAAAAAATAATGACAAGTGGAAATTTCTTTCAGGACATGCTCCATCTTCTAAAAGGCTTCATTGAGTTAATTTCATGCTTGGAAGTACATTAAGAAATATTATGGAAAGAAAAGAATTTAATGTTCAAAAATGGAAAGATATTCACCTGGAGGAGCATAACCAATTGTTCCTCTTAATCCGATAGAGCTTGATTGATTAGTGAAACACTCTTGGGTAGCCTCCCGAAGGAACCTTGCCAAACCAAAGTCACCAACATGTCCAATCATTTCGTCATCGAGAAGAACATTGCTAGGCTTGAGGTCACAATGAACAATTGGTGTATGGCAATGATGATGAAGATATTCCAATGCATGTGCAACATCAATAGCAATATTCAATCGTTGAAGAAGATTCAAATTCATTTTTTCCTTAGGAACCTCATTTCTTCTTGAAACTGGATGCAACCACCCATCTAGGTTGCCGTTAGTCATGAACTCGTATACCAATGCTTTGAAATCATGACCTTGATAGTCAACACCTGAACATGCTGTGAGGACCTTCACTAGATTCCGATGTCTGATATTTTGCAAAGCCTCACATTCAGCAATAAAACTTTTGGAAGCTCCATGGTGCGAAAGGTTGAGTACCTTAATAGCAACTTTACGACCATCTTGATCAAGAATTCCTCTATACACAGATCCAAAACTACCCACACCAATTAAATTAGTGGTGGAGAATGCATCTATAGCTTTTAGGAGACTATGGTAAGATACATTCAAAAGTAAATTCCCTGAATTACTTAAAATACTTTCTCTTCTTTTTCTTTTTAAAGTGTGGAGAAGTAAAAATAACATTACCAAAGTTACTCCAAGAAGGCCAGATAATATAGAGATTATTAGCTTCAAGGAAGGAGTCAACTTCCTCTTCTTGGATTTATTGTATTTACATACAGGAAGATGAAACTTAGGCATGCCTCCACAAAGCTTACCATTCCCCTTAATCACAATTGCACTTGTGTTCTTGAAAACTCCATTTGTTGGTACCTCACCGTCAAAATCGTTATAAGACAAATTCAATAACTGCAAGACGATAAAGCTCTCCAAAAATTTTGGAATATTGCCAGAGAAATTGTTTTTAGAAAGATCTAAAAGTTGAAGGGCCCTTAATGATTCCAAAGATGAGGGAATGACCCCTTGAAAGAAGTTGCTTCTCATGGCTAGATATTCTAGTTTTACACAGCTACCAAAACTTGTTGGAATTTTTCCAAACAACATGTTTTCAGAAATATCCAAGTGTTCTAAATTTATTAAATTTCCTACCTCTGTAGGAAGGACACCAGTAAATTTGTTGGCCGACAAGTCTAGAGAAATTGATGAGAATGAGAGACCAATTACTTGATATGATATGGTACCATTGAGATTGTTTTTAGAAAGATCCAAATTAACCACACTTTCACACTTGACTAGACTTGAGGGGATGCTTCCTTGAAGATTATTATCATGTAAATACAAAGTCATCAAAATAGTTAAATTTCCAAGAGAAGATGGAATGTTCCCAAAGATATTGTTTGTAGATAAACCCAAATATTGTAACTTATGAAGCTTTCCAATTTCAAAAGGAATATGACCTAATAATTTATTATTCTGCATCTGTAGATCCTCCAAATTGATCAGATTTCCTATCCCAAGAGGAATGTTCCCAGATATTTTATTATTATCTAAATACAAGTTGGTGAGAGTAGTTGAGAAATTGGCAATGCACTTGGGCAACTCTCCCCCAAAGTTATTGTAGCCTATCTCTAAATCGGTTAGATATGTGGCATTTGTCAAAGAACAGAGAAAGCTCAAGTCATTTGCCCCTCCATTTCCAAGCTCATTCATGGCCACGATAAAAATTGAAACTCTATTTAAATTTTCCAAAGAACTCCTCCTCCTCTTAGTTTATTTCCAGAAAATTGAAGTGACTTTAGATTTGAGGCATTAGATATTGAAATAGGGATAGGTCCAATAAATTGGTTATTGGCAACGCTAAAATTTACAATATTTGGTAGGGTGATACCTATATCCAACGGGAGATGCCCTTGGATTTGGTTGCTTCCTACACCAAAAGCTTTTAACGAAGACAAATTGAAGATTGAGGGAGGAATTGTTACAGACAACCTATTTAAACCGACACCAAATAATGTAAGTTTCGTCAATTGGTCAAAAGAATGAGGGATACTCCCACCCAAGTTATTATAAGTTGCACCAAATGCTTCTAGAGAGGATAAGTTACCGAAAAAAGGTGGGATACTTCCTGTCAAATTATTATTTTCAAAATTAATGAGTCGGAGTTTTGACAAAGTGCCAAGAGTTGTAGGTATTTCCCCATCCAAAAGGTTGCGACCAAAATTAATGAATTTGAGGTTGGTGCAATGAGATAAATTTCTTGGAATTTTGCCGCTATGTGTGTTATTGTACAAACGTAGGATTTGCAATCTGCGTAAACGGTCAAATTCTGAAGGAATTTCATTATGAAAGCTGTTGTGTGTGAGTGATAGATTCTTCAAAGAACTTAAATTACCAACATGTGGTGATATGAAGCCTACCAGTTTCGAAGATCGCAGGTCCAACACAATGACCCTTTGATGTCGACGACCACAAGTAACCCCTCGCCATTGACAAAAGTGGATGCTGCCATTCCAAGAGCTCATAACCTGGAGAGGATCATCAGTGATCTTGGCTTTGAACTCAAGCAACGCCAACCGGTCCGTCTCATTATTCCCGCCAACGACAGAGGTGACTAACAAGCCACACCACCAGAGAAGGATAAAAGCATGCATGAAAAAAGAAGAGGACGGTGGAGGTGAACTCCATTGGGAAAGCCCCATATGCAATATGGTTGAAGAGGCCGTTGGTACAAGTGTGTATTGTGAGGGAAGGCTAATTTGGCTGTGTATAGAATCTCAAGAAGTGACAAATTTATAACAAGAGAGAGAGATATGAAATTTGGTGGGAGAATTAAAAGTGATGTCCGGTCCCAGTCCAAGATTGTAAGAAGCTTTTGGGGATTATGGTCAGTCTGATTGTCTTTAATTAATAAGACCGTCTAATAGATGCTAGACGGTGACCCTGTCAACTTTATAAATAATCTGACCATGTGATGATAATTACGAGCATTAGTATTGGAATTTGGTGCGAGAAAAGTGAGGTTCGGTCCCAGTACAAGATTGCCATGCAGAAACTTTTGGAGATTATGGTCCGTCAACTTTATATATAAAATGGATTTTTTTTTCTATGCGTGGCACGTCATTCATGACCTTTGAGATCAAATGCAATCAATATCTCCATCTCCCTCTCCATCTCCCTCTTCCTGAATACTCACATGCCTCGCTACAAAACATAAAAGAAATTGGGTTAGATAATAGTTGTTAAATTATTAATTGTCTCAAAAACTTAAATTGTTACAAAATAATAAATTTAATTATTTAAACATAGCTCTAACACTCCAGCTTATGTGTAGACCTAAACTCGCACTTAATAAGTAGAGACCAATACGTGAAATTTTTAACATTTTAAATTAAAAGTAGAGTAAAGTGAAGGATCAAACTTAGGACTTTCTACTCCAATAATTGGCATAGTAGCTGCCATTTATAGCGGGAAAATAAATATTTATTCAAAAAAATAGTAGGATCAGGTAATTAATCTCAAATCTCTACTTGGGAGGAGAGATTTCAAAATATAATTACTTAAAGACTCAAATTGGGTGACTGAAATTGGCCCTTAATAAATACGGGTTCGAGTTGGATGCGGTTATAGTGTATTTTAATAAATAAATAAATGTTATTGAAAATAGGTTGTTTCAATATTGTTCCATTAGCCACAATGCCACATACACAAGAAAAATAACAGAACTAATTGAAATGATTAAATAGAAGGCATTTTTGAAACTTTAGAGAATAAATATTCATTTGAAACGTCAACATTAACGACCAAAAATACTTAGAGCATTCACATCCGTTGTGAATCTATTTTTGCTTGTTGCTATTGAATGATTGGTTGAAGTTGGAACTTATGTGTGAATTTTTTTTTTTTTTTTGGGGGGGGGGGGGATGAACCCATGTGTGAATCTCACCAAGCAAAATTTCTTTCTTTCTTTCTTTCTTTTTGAGATATTGCGGAGTCTAAAGTTGATAATTCAGGACCGCAAGTCAAGTTTGCCAAAATTTATCCTTCTCAAAAACAGTTTGCCAAGATTTTCCAAAATCATCTTTTGATTTTGTCTTTTTATTTCGTTGGCTGGGTAAGTTTTTGCAAAGATTTTCCGAAAACCTAACAACCATTATGTTTGTAATTTAGTGAATTTGCTTTTGCTTTTTGACCAAGTAATTAATCTCGAATCTCCACTTGGAAGGGGAGATTTCAAAGTATAGTTACTTAAAAGACTCTGCAAAGTCTAAAGTTGATAGTGCAAGACCGCAAGTCAAGTATGCCAAGATTTTCAAAGGTAACTTTTGATTCTGCCTTTTTATTTCATCGGTTAGGTAAGTTTTGCAAAGATTTTCCAAAAACCTAACAACCATTATATTAGTATTTTAGTAAATGTGCTTTGCCTTTTGATTGTGCCTTTTCATCATACTTTGCAATTTTATGTGAAATAATTTGGGAAAAATACTCATACACCCCCTAAACTTTGAATTAGTGGCCAAGGCACCTCCTAAACTTTTTTATTGGTCAATTTACTCTCTAAACTATATACACTTGTCAAATCAATACTCTAGTTAGTTTCACCTTAAAACACTAATGGAACATGAGCATGTGGGAAGCACATGACCTTTAAAAACTAACTAAATCACTATTTACACGATAAAAAGAAGAAAGAGGAGAAACTGACTGGCAGAGAAGAGGGAGAATGTCAGTAAATATTGAGCGGGCTAGCTGATTGTACAATGGTTGAGTTCAAGGGAAATTATTTTTGCTGGTCGCTTTTTGAATGATTGGTTGAAGTTGAAACCCAAGAGTGAATCTTTTTTTTTTCTTTTCCTTTTTCAATTTTTGGGACGAACCCAAGTTTGAATCTCACCCTGAAAAATCTTTTTATTTTTATTGATCACTATCTAATCGAGCATTCCCATCCATCCGAGGAGCTAAAAATGCAAAATAGCTCTCATTGTTTACAAAAATGCACAAAACACATTCCACATTTGGGAATGGAAAAATTTTACATCCTGCTACAGTTTGATCTACAGCAAGATGTGTGGTCGGTCTGATAATCTTTATCAATCAAACCGTGTAATAGATGCCTAGACGGTGACCCATGATCCACATGTAATGATGTAGTTTTTCCTGAATTCTCACATGCCACACAACTAATTGTCCCCTTAACAATTAAAGATTTGGAAAAGTGTAGTGTCCCTACTCGGTAAATTAATTTATATTGAAACTTCAATTGACCATACACTTCTATGATCATTATGTGTCCTGAAGATTAATTATGGATTAATACCATAAATAAACCAATGGTTTTTTATTCACACCTATTCGCCTAATCCATTTAGCTCAATTGGTAAAGTCTCTGATGGTTAAATGAGAGTAATTTAAGGTTCAATCCCCATCTATATAAAAAACTGATAAGTATCTTGATCTGATAATAAAAAACTATCATAAAAAAGCAAATGCCATAAATTGAAATTCTCTCAAAAAAAGAAATAAAAATAAAAATAAAAAATAATCTATTGATTAGATAATAAAGATGCCTCATGGACCTATATGTCATGTTACTTTTCTTTTTTTCTTTTTTATTTATTTTATTTTTAATATAAAAAATATCACTTTGTTGTGTTACTGTTATTGCACACGAAACTTCTAATAATTCTCTATGTTCCAATGGAAAAACAATCCTAAAGCAAACATAAGAACTGAACAGAGCTGTCAACCATGAATCTGATTATTAATCTTAGCCAAAAGAAAAACCAGGTTTTGTCTTTGCCAAACAGTTTGTACTTTGTTTTGCACCAATAAACTAAACTACTAAGTCTAGAGCTACACCGTTTGTTTATCGTAATATGGAGTTGTTATTATCAATAACACAACGAATACGCCAATTTAATTTAGTGTCTATTTGAGAACACCTTATTTAGCTTAAACTAATTTTTTTTGCTGAAAACTGTAGATAAAAATAAAAGTTAGCTGAAATAGTATAATAGGATTCATGAATAGTAACAAAAATAAGCTGGCAAAAATCAATGCCAAACATACACTAGTGACAATCATGTGAAATCGCTGCTATGATAACTCATTATTATCATACTAAGACATTAATCGATTTTTGGTATAGGCAAAAATTGAACCCCAGATCTCTTATTTAATCATCATAGACTTTACCAATTGAGCTAATTGGAACTTACAGAAATATGATGTTTGATTTTATTTCCCCTTCAAAATTATTGACTTAAACATAGATACATTTAAAAATAAACCATTTTTTAATCATTAAAATATACATAATTAATCAAAATATTAGAAAAAATAAATGTAACTGGTGCATTTGATAAATTAGGTTTTATTATATTACACTTTACAAATTATTTTATTCTAGTTTGATTAGAATTTTTATAGTAAATTGTGGTTATTTTATTTCTACATATATTTAATCTATAAATATATATATATATATTATAAAAATAAAAATAAAAATGTGGATACTAAAAAAACAGAGAATAGAAGAATTAGTTGAATCTAAAAATAGGATATCTTGAGAAATTTGTTACTGGTGATAAAAAAACATTTAGCTGAAATTTTTTATGGTATAAATTTATTGTCAAAACTACAAGTTGTAAAATAGCTTTTAGAAATAGACTAATACACTTTGATTAAAAGATGAAGTCATGTAAAATGAGTAGATTAATTATTTTCTAAATGCATTTATCGCTTATTGAAGTTTATTGATAGCACCTGTTACGATTTCTTATAGAGGAAGAAAATTTTTAAAATTAAAAATGGTAAAATATTACTTAAGATTAACTATACTAAGGATCCATTTGGATACAACTTATTTTGCTGAAAAACTGAAAACTGAAAACACTTTAGCAAAATAATTTTTAAATGTGTGAATAGTGTCGTGAAACCCATTTTTAATATATATTTTTTTTAATAAAGTGGTTGTGGGTCCCGTAAACAGTGCATAAACAGTACGTAAACAGTGCGTGAATAGTACTCAACAGTACATGAACCGTGCTAGTTGTCCCCTTTGAAACGCGTGAAAAAAAAACGCAGGAAACGCTGGATCCAAATGCTACCTAAGAGTCTCGTAATCCAGTAGCATTGTCTACTCTTTTTTTATGAAAACTTTGGTTCGAATCACCCTTCCTTGTTGTTATAACCGTCAATTTTTTTAACAATAAAAAAGAAGAAAGAAAGACTAGTAAATTAACTGTATTATTAATTGAAAAAAAATGTTAGCAAAACTCAAGTACAAAAAATTAAATACTAATTATGCATTTCAAAAAGGGAAAAGATTTAGTTTTAATTAAACAAAATTTCTCACATGTATATTTATTATATTTATTGATTTTTAAATATAAGAATGATATAAGTAATTTCTCTACTCGTTTGTGCTCAATTAAATGTAATATTGTCATATTGATGAGAGAAGGATCTATAAAAGTTTTGGAAATGTAAGAATTGAGTTAGGACTTAAAAGAGAGAAAAAATAAAGAGTAAACTCAGTAAATACTTGACAATCTTTCATTGTACAAGTATCGAAATTTAAAAAAATAATAATAATAAAAGAAAAGGTTTTTTGTAGACTTTTTTTTTCTTCTTATATTTTTTTTTTTTGCATTCCCATGAGTATTTCAAACTTGCCAGGAAACACATGAAGCACAGGTCTTCGTTTTTTCTCTGCTAAAGTACTACACACCGACATTTTTGAATCATAACGTCGACCAAGACTATCTTCTTCTCAAGAAAATGAGTATCAAAGACTAAAAAATGGCTTGAATCAATGTCAGCATGACTAGGAAATGCTATATATCACATCAATTAGTGACAATCATATGCGGTGAAGCCAGTGATTTTATTACGCTAAGTCAACAAATTAGAGTTTATCAAAAAAAAAAAAAAAAAAAGTCAACAAATTAGAAATATTTGTTGTGTTTGAATTCACATCCTAATTATTGTTATAATTGATGTGATCGTTGATTTTAAGTAGCACATTACTTTTTCTTTCCCCTTCAAAATTATTGACTTGAACATAAATACGTAACTATTAGCATAGGCGGAGTTAGGGGATGCCAAGGGAGGCCATGCCCCCATTAGCATTTTAAATTTTCCATTTTTTTTTTTTTTGGATGCGTAAATTTTCCATTATTCCTCTTTAAAATTGATAACAAATCTAAAAATTATACAAAAATGCAAAGTTTTCAAACCTGAACCGTTCATTGAACCGTAAAAGAAAGAGGTTCAAGGTTTTTGAGGTCGAACCGAAGTTAAACCGAGGTCGAACTGTGATGACGTCATAATTAATTTAGTAATTATTTAAAAAATAAATAAATATATTAAATTAGTAAAAATTGAATATTTAACTAAAATAATCCAAATAAATATAAAGAACTCTGTTTGCTATCCACTTGTCTAGGCAGCACATCTAACTCTTTTGGGGTGCATGGTATTGGTGGGGGAGTATCATATTCCCTCCCCTCAGTCTTCCTTCTCCGCTCGCCAGTAGATACTGCCATAGCCTATGGAGCGTTTCTTTTGTCCGAGCTTGGTTTCACGGACTGAGCAGTCTTTCTGGCATTTTGCAACAACTGTGCAAATTGGGAAATTTCTAAGTTTTCTAGGACTGCCCTGTACTCCCTGATCATGTTTGTCATACACATTTCCACCAATGTTCTTTCTTCACAACGGTCATAGCAATCTAGTGCTATGTCCCTGAACCTTTTGATGTATTCCATCAGGTCCTCACCACTTCTCTGTTTTGTTGCTTGCAGAGTCGCAAGTGTTACTGTTTCTTCTCCGTGAAAGTATTTAGTGCAAAATACATCCACCATGTCATCCCATGTTGGAATCGACCCTGGCTTCAGGCCGGTATACCAGGTGTATGCTCGGTCACATAGTGATTTAGAAAACTCTCGGAGACATAAGTCTTCATCTGCGATGTAAGGGCCGAGAGTATCAATGAACTTGCTCACGTGCTCAACAGCACTTCCCTTCCTGCCATCGTATTGTGCAAAGGCCCGTAGCTCATACCTCTTAGGGTATGGTTTGCTGAGTACCCTTAGTGGGTAAGGAGGCCTTCGTGCATAAAATCTCTTCTTAGGTGCCCTGACCCTCTCTTGCTTCAGAAGGGCTGCTACTTCGGCCATTGTGATGAAACGTTGTTCCGTATTCTGTGGGACACCTTCTGCTGGTGTCTCCTCTTTGTCTGCCACATGCTTCGGGTCATGCTAACTTCCTTTCTCTTTTGTTTTGTCTGCTTTTAGCTGACGGATTTCTTCTAGCCTCTGCTGCTGTGAGTGTTGCAGGAACTGCAAGACCTCAATGAAGATGTTGGCATTATCAGTAGGGACTCTTGGCTGTGGCGGGGGTTCAACCCCCATTCTGTTGGCACCTTCCGCCTGGTTAGGCTGCTGTTGGTGGGGCGTTGTTGGCCTGGACTCTGCTTGCGAGGGCACGGCACTCATGTTTCGCGTTGTTTTGGACTTTGGAGGCATTTGTTTGCGAGGGCTTTTATCCTTATCTGCTTCTCAACTCCCCAGTGAAGTCGCCAATTTAATGTAGTGGGCTTTTTTTGTGTTATGTTGGGTTGCCTCCTGCGGTACTAGGCCCAATTGTTTTGAGTAAGGGAGTTGAGACCAGTCCAACTGCAACTCAACTTGGTCCGACTTGTGCGCAAACTATACCTCGTCTGCCAGAAGCATGCTTACGACAGGCAGAGCTATTCTAAATGAGTCATGGCAGGCAGGCATGATAATAAAACAAAAAGAAGAATACTTCGGCTTCTTGATTAAAGTGAATAGTTAATCCTTACTTAAGGAAGATAATCACAATAACAATAATTAAAGAAAGCAAGTGAATAAGTGGTCAGCATATGGGTCAATTAAAAGAAGAAAGAAATCAAAGTAAATCTAGTCCGTAGGACCAAAACCAGAGAGGGAAGAACGCTTCTTCTCAACGCAATTAATCTCCCAGGAAAATCCTGCCATGGAAATTAATCACTTTGAGGGAAACGGACCTGAATGGTTGGTGCTCGGAGGAACCCTTTTGCTTTTGGCAGAGAGCAGGATTTTGAGAGGGAGAGAGGGAAACAACCTATTGGTGCATGCCTGCCGATCTAACTCTCTGTTTTTCTTTTTCTTCCTTTCTTTGTTTCAATTTTCCTCTTATCTTTCTTTTCTTTTCTTTATCCTTGTTTTCTATTTTGTGATTCCTCTCCGGTGGTTGTTATTGTGATTCTGGTGTCATTGTCCTCTTTTTGCGCACGACAAGGGCCTCCTTTTATAGCATCTGCCGTGGCCGAATTTATTAGTTTTAGCCCTTAACCACCTTTGTCTGGTCTAGGTGTACTTGCCGACCACCACTAGACCATCTGTGTGCCACTCCCCATCACCAGAAAAAAAGGACTATTTTGTTTGTTTATCTGCTTGGCACCCTTTCCTACTACGGTGCGGGTGTTCTCTCTCCCTATCCCTCACGGCATGCACCTAGTGATTCAAACTCAGCCTTACTTCTTTTGGATGATATGCCATCCCAGTAAAACACTTCCCCTAAAAGAGCCTGAGTAGGTACCTTAGAATAAGTTTTCCCCTCTCCTACCGCCAGACCATGCCCTCTTACCTCTGACCCATGACCTCACCATGTCCCATATTGGCTGGGTACAAGCTGGTGATGTCTAGGCCTTGCGCGTGCTTTCCTTCCATATGTGTCCAAAATCTGCCTACCGCTCATGCGTCCGCCGTGGCCTGGAGGCTTGCGTCTGTCGTCCGTTCTTGACCTTTTATGTGAGCTCCTTTCTGATTTCCTGCTCCCCTTAGGGCCTTGGCTTTATTTGATACTAGGCTTTACATTTCTTTCAGCCTATTCCTTGTTTGCCATCATTTCCTGCCATATCACTTTGTCATTCCTGCTGTAATGACTCAATCCTGCTGGACCTCTCTAGGCCTGCCGTTTATTCTTCCCCCAGTGGCTTACTATGGCCATTGGTTTTCCATTACATCACTTGCAGGCTCTTGTGTCCCGTTTGTTTTCCCTTAGGCATCCTTGGCACATTTGCTTTCTTTGGGCTTCCTTGGCCCTTTTACTAACTCTGCATTCTCATGGGCTTTTACTAACTTCACTGGGCTTCCCCGGCCCAATTACCTTATTCTCATCCTTGGGGCTCATGTACTTGCCATCAACCCTTTACTTTCTTTGTTTGCATTACTTCGGGCCTGTAGTGACCCATTCTCACTTTTCTATATCATATATTGCCCATGGGTCTGCTATTTCTCCCTTTCCGGACTTCTTTAAGCCCATTTGCCTCCTCAAGCCCCATTTGCTTATTTCATGGGCCTGTGATCCATTATTCCTGCCGCTTGAGCCTAATGGTTTTGTTATTTGTTTGCCAACCCTTTGCTACCCGTGTTGTTGGGCTTTCTTCTTTCTACTTGGATTCCCAAAAATGACCCTCAACAATGATTTCTGAACTACATGTAGGATATTGATTTATAAAAATTATGGTCTCAAGCTAGTAGGAAAATTTAATCATTTATGATTTAGTACATTGACAACTTATTTTTTTCAAACAATTTAAGGTCTCAATTAGGTTAGGTTTTTACTGATCTAGTATTTTAGAGGCCGCATTAATTATAGAAGATGAAAAGAAAATGTTAGAGTTACATGAACTCACCCCTTTGACATAATTTTTTAATATAGTACACTAATCATAATTAGAGATCTAATTATGTACCAAGACAATATCTTTCTCGACTAGGCTAGCCTATATAGGCACTGAAGGACAATTAAACAACAAGTTGTGCAGTAGATTGAGTTCATATAACATGTCGCTTACCAATTTCTTTACTAGTGTTGGAATTATACTACAAGTCGTTTGCTGTAGTCTTTAATTACTGCATGTGTTGTCGCTTTGAACGAAGTCAATTACTTAGTCTTCCTTGTCTACGCTGATATTATAAAATGAAAAAATGCTCTCAATATTGTTTACAAAAATGCACAAAACACATTCCACATTTGGGAATGCAAACAATTTTACATCCTGCTACAATTTTTCCAAATTGTTCATTCAAGCAATTTCACAATTCCTTTGGAATTTGAACTTAGAACCTATGCATCCAAAACCCGTTTAGAAGCATATTGCCTAAATGTGGGTTTTAATTAGCTCAACTGATAAAATCTCTGATGGTTGAATAAGAGATCTAAGATTCAATCTATCATCAAGAACGGATGTCATAAGTTGAAACTATCTAAAAAAAAGCATATTGCCTAAATGCACTCGTGCACTCATACATGTAAATTTCTCAAATTATCAACAAAAAAAAAAAAAAAAAACAAAAAAAAAAAAAAAAAAAATCTAGCTCATAAGGTAAAGACAATAATAAATAGACTCGGCCAAGCCTAACTGTATCTGTCCTTTGCAATGGCACATTAACATATGATTAGGCCCGATCCAAAATGAGTCCAGTTAAGCCGAACTAAATTAGTCCTAAACACACAAACTTTTGTTTAAAATACGATTAGGTCTAATCCAAAATAAGCCCAGTTCTAACTGGCATTTGATCAAAAGTGATTGGGCCAAACCGAAGTTGAGCTTGAATCAAATGCTTGAACCGAGATCAAGAAAAAGGGGCAAAGACCAATTGGTACACAGCGTGCCTGTTTGGCAAGATTATTTTTGCCACCTTATTTTACTATTTAGCTTATTTTTGCTATTATTCATAGATTTCACTGCACTTTTTGGTACTATTCATGGGTCTCACTATACTATTTCAGCTAACTTTTTACCTTTATCTACAGTACTTTCAGCAAAAAGTTTTCAATTTTAGTAAAATAAGCGGATGCTAAGCAGACCCTATAAGTCTAGAACTTCCCAAATCACTTAAAATGACCCAGATGCTCAAGTGTACAGAAAAAAAAAAAAAAAGAAAAAAAAAAAAAAAAAAAAAGAGAAATTTCCCTCAAAATTTATAAAATTGGTTCAAATTACATTTTGAATGGATTAAATAATGACTGAAATTCACTAAAAACGAATTTGAATTACACCTTGAACAGTTGAAATTCCCCAAAATTATTTGGAATCACACCTTCAATAAATAAAATTCATAAAAATTAATTTCTTATACACTTGAGTTGTTAAAATTCACAAAGTAATTCTAAATTACATTTATTAATTGGTTAAAATTCACCAAAATTATTTTGAATTGAATCTTGAATGATTGAAATCCACAAAATAACTTTAAATTACATCTTCAATTGTTGAAATTAAATTCTCCATAATTAACTGAATTACACTTAAATTGTTAAGATTATCCAAAATTATTTTGATTACACATTACTCCGTTAACATTGTTAAAATTAATTTAGAATTATACAATAAGCTGTTAAAATTGTTAAAATTCCCTAGGATTAGACCTTAGCCATTTCGAATCCGCAACACATACCCATTATTAATTGTTGAAGGGAAAGTCATCCTTTGGCTAGCAAGGAGTCAAACTTTCAGTGCCAGGCTCTTCAGTCAAAGGATGATCGATCTCATCAGTAGCAATACGACCGGATTGTTTATCAAAATAAGATGGATTTATAAGTATGAAAAGAAAGGTGAAAACCCAAATATAATTCAGGGGGAACACAATAAGAGGATAATATCACAGCAAGCAAGCGACAATGAATGGAATCCTTCACCTATAGAAAACACAAAAAAGGTTGTACATAGCTTCTAGCATTGAAATGTAGAGCTACGCATTTTGTCTGATTCTCTTATGCTTGGTTCAAGGAATATATCTACTTGTTCTAATATGCTAGATTGTAATTCGTCCTGAATATTTGATTGTAGCACCCAAATAATCGTCCTAGAGAAAACCTCTAATTTATCTTCCTTGTGTCTTGAGCAAAAGAAAAATCAACTTTTATTTTTTTCCCTCAGTGCTGTACAAAGCACTATTTTTTTTTCTTCAGTCAACTTCAAAACTATGTTTCAGTTTTCAGTCTCTCTCTCTCATAAAAACCACACGCACACAATATATTGCTTTATATATAAAGTACATGCGATCGCCTAACGCTCCTAGTATAATTAGAAATAAGAGTTTTATTCATGCAAGCCAACTTCAACTATTTCACCTTGAAACAGAATTCCATGTGGGCTGGACATCTAGGTGCAACTGTGCACCCCAACAGGATTGAAGGGTCTTGCAAGTCCCACATTGATTGTTCTACATTTTCATTGCCTACGATATTCCAATCCATCGAAGAAATTTCAAAAATGGGAGGAAATATATCAATGCTCCAATTGATTATTATCAGCATGTAGGGGTGAAATCAATAATTTTTGCTTGAGGGGACAACTCCTATTTTTAAAAGTTATATCTTAAAATATGTTTAATAGTTATAAATATTAAAAAATATTTGAATTTTTTTTTTCATTGCCAACGATATTCCAAAATTTCCTATGAAGAAATTCTAACATAACAGGAAAGATATCAATGCTCAAATTGATTATTATCAGCAAGCAGTGGCAAAATTAGGTATTTTTGCTTGAGGGGCCAATTCCTATTTTAATAAGCTATATCTTAAAAAATGTTTAATAGTTACAAATATTATAAAGGAATTTTAAAAAATTTTGGAGGGCAATGGCCCCCACACCTTTAAATGTAGTTCTACCCTTGTTGCACGAATAAAAATTTATTTCAAGAATAACAAATTCATATTTAATTTCTCATCCACTACATCCAAATGAGGTGGTATTAAGCTGAAACATGATCCATTTTTTCCACCATCAGGTTGTATATTGTTAGATGGATCTTGGTGAAAAAAAAAAAAATGATTTTGATTCTTCAGTTGACTTAACGTGGGCTAGATGGGCGGTCAAACAAAAATGGAGGTCCATCAGGACTTAGGCTAGGTTTCCAATAAGAAATTCATTAACTTTTCTAAGGGAGGCCCAATTTCTTGAAAACCTAACCCGTTACATTTTTTTTTTTTTTTAATTTACGAGCCCCCTTACTTCTTCCAAAAGGACCAAGACAAAACCCTAACTAAAAAAATTTATTATTACTTTCCCCTAAAAAATAATGGCTTACGACTTGAAGCATGCTTAGTATATAAATTTGACTTTACTTTATTACTTGCACTGTGGATTCTTTTTTTGATAGTTACGACATATGAAAGATTTAAATTCCAGATATATTCATTGAATACAATGGCAGATGTTAATAAACGGTGAATTTTATTTTTATGACATAGTGACTCAAAACTATGTAATGTTCACAAAATAAAACAATAATAATAAAGACACTGTGGGTACTTGTGGACCGGAAAGGAAGGTGTAGGGTCATATTGATGGGTCGAAGAGAAGGCCCGAAGAACGATAGGAAAAGCCAGGCCTCGAGCCGAGCGCAACACTCGTGGGGGCCCAAGGGACAGCATTGCCCGAGGAATGAGCCAGATCCATTGGAGCACCGCACCAAGCACCAAAGGAGAAACCGCAGAGCTGAGGGAGGTGGAGGTCAGTGGCAGACAGGGAGCCGCCAGGGCAGTGGTTCCCTATCACATCAGTATTAAATGGCACACACCAGCTCTGTCAGCCACATTAAATGAGGAGGTGACTTGAACAGTGTTGGCCACAGCTACACCAGCTACCGCTACCACCTGCTTAGAGAGAGAAGGAGACAGGTGTTGAAAAGGGGGCGAAAGTCAGGTAAAAATGGACGGAAAGGATGAAATGGCGACGGGTTTTAAATAGAGGGAGAGAGGGTAGTCCAGGGGGAAAAGGAGGGGGCTCCAGTGCAGACTCCATGCTTGTTGTGCTATTCCATCTCTTATAAATTTTATTGGCTTGGACCAAAGTTGAAACAAGATCATCCCATCGCGTTTGGTGGGCTTCGCATACTAAACTTTCAGGTCCTTACAGACACCATGATACTAATCATGAAAACAAATTTCCATAAAAATTAATTAATTAAATAATGAAACTAACTTCAGTGAACCTTGAATTGAAAACTCTAGAAGGAAATTCAAAAACGAAAAACTTCTCTCTCCTAGGCTTTCAGCAGTCTTTGGAAAGTAGAAGCTCCTAACTTGCGTTCTACATACGCAAGATCCAAACCCCTCAAATCAATTTACCTTTGATTGTAGTAGGGGATTCTCTTCGCCCTATCTTTTCTTCCATAATTTTTCCAATTGTAATCCCCACCACCTCAATATGGATGCAACAATGGAGGAACTTTGAAAGAAGTTCACTCTTTCTGAGGAGGAAAAAGGTGTTTTGTCAGTTAATGCACAGGATGTCATAAAGAGGGGTAAGATGATACAAATAGAAGGCATGGAAAAAGGGTGGGTTTATTTCAAATATGAGAGACTTCCCATTTACTGCTACCGGTGTGGAATTTTGGGACATCAAGAGAGGGAATGTCATAAAGCCAAGAAAGGATGTATTTCTTCAGAGGAGGATGACTACCAATTTGGGCCTTGGCTATGGGTTGTGGGTCCTAAGATCAATCGGGGAAGAAACTCTTACAGTAAGTCAAAATTGGGAGAGGCCAAGGACGAAGTATATCAGGATTCCGATGAGGAAGAAGGTGACAGGCAACTCTCTCCAACTCGTTGTCAACTGCAAATTCCATCGCTGATCAGTAAACTTCCCGAAGAAATCCCAACAACTTTTCCGTTCGGTGACTCTGCTAAAATTTTGGGTTGCTAAGTAACATCACAATCTTAGCATCCTAATTTAAATTTAAATGTTAGATTGAATTCCCACCCAACCAACCCCGAAAAACCCACTTCCCTCTCCTCTTCAAACTCTAACCTGATAGAGAAGCCAAAATAAAGAATCTCAGAGTTATCCTCTTCCATCACGGATTTCAATTCCAAAAATCTTATCCCCAATTCCATGGAAAATAATTTACCCAAAAATCCCTCAACACATACGTACCCTAATCCACAACACTTAGGCGGTAAAGAAATCCTTCCTGGATCGGATAAACACTCAAAGAAATTGAAGGAGATGGAATTTGAAAATTTAAATGGGGAGTGTTTAAACGGTGACATTGAAATGGAATTATCCCCAAATATTAGTGAGGATTCTTCGGGCCACATCAACACAAGTCTCCGATCCTGGAAATGGTTACTGAGAAATTCAAATCCCACCTCACTCTCTGTTGATAACGAGAAGCCTATGTTCCAAACCTAGATCAAACGGACCAGTTCGAGTTCTTCCTCAGTTGAATCTCTGATACACAAAAAACTAGCAATAGAAAGCTCTTCTGGGGATACCTTCCCCCATGTCATCCTCCATGAAAATACTAGGCCTCAACTGTCCTGGGCTTGGGATCCCAGAGGCAGTACAGGAGCTCCGCTACTTGATAAGCGAAGAAGATTCCAAACTTCTTTTTCTCTCTAAAACTAAGCTAGACAGGGATGGTTTTAGGAGATTAAAGAGGAAACTTGATTTTCAGCTTGGCTTTGAAGTACCTAGAGTTTGGATTGAGAGGTGGTTTAGCTCTATTGTGGTGTGATAATGTGGATATTGATGTTCAAACATCTTCTCCACCACCACATTGATGCTCTGATAAACCAGAATGGCGTCGTTTGGCGTTTTACTGGGTTTTATGGACATCCTGAAACCTCAAGGAGAGGGGAGTCTTGGGATTTAATGCGTCAGTTACACGCATCACATTCTCTTCCATGGTTCTTAATTGGAGATTTCAATGAAATTCTTCATAGTGATGAATACTGGGGTAGTGGTTCTTGACCATTCAATCAGATAGCAAAATTTACTAGAGTAGTAGATGATTGTTCTTTGATCGATTTGGGCTATAGAGGACCGAAATTCACTTGGTGCAACAGAAGATTTGAGGGGCATCTAGTTTATGCAAGACTGGACCGGGGTTTACATAATTTGGAATGGGTGCAATTGTTTCTCGAATCTAAGTTGTCACATGTCCCATTTGGTTTCTCTGACCATATGGCATTGCTGGTGAAATTCATTGATGCAATGAATGCTGCCCTCAAGAAACTATTTGCTCCAGTCTTTGACACTTTGTGTATATAGCTTGCTAGATGATTTGGAAATGCAAGAATAAAGCTGTTTTTAATAACGTTGCTCCTTCTCATCATGAGTTATGGTCTCGAGCAGATCTGTACAGACTAGAGTTTGTGGAAATGCAACAGAAAAATTTGCAGGAAAGCAGTTTGAAGCCAGCAAGGTGGAATCCTCCTCAGTCAGATTGTATTCACAAACTCAATGTGGCTATTTCACAATCAAAAAAGTCAACTTCAGTTGGAATTGGACTCATAATCCGTAATAATTGTGGAGAACTGTTAGCTGCTGCTTGTGATAGAATTGTGAAGGAGCTGAATCCGTTGTGCACAGCTGCTTGTGTGTTGAGGAAAGCTTTATTTTTCTATCAAAGTACCAGTTTTTCCCAAGTGCAGGTGGAGTGTAATTTTGCAAAAGTGGTGGATTTGCTGAATTCTGACCGAATATTCTCTCTAGAGGTGGCTTGGATTTTAGAAAATATTGCTATTATTAAAGATAGTTTTAATTTTATTTCTTTTTTTAGTATTTCCTTACAATGTAATCGTGCTACACTAGCTTTAGCTAATACTGCAAAAGAGAAAGACGGGGTCATTGTTTAGTTAGAAGAATACTCATCTTTTCTCTTCCCCATTGTACAAAGTGATTTACATCAATAAAGTCTACTATCGTTTTTGCTCAAAAAAAAACTTCAATGATAAAATTCACCAATTATTTGGATTGATGTAATAAATTTGAATACTAACGTGTCCATTATTATTATTTCGGGTTGCATGGATGTTTGGGTTAGAGAGATTTACTATGTAGTCGATTTGTTTAAAGTCAGTTACTTGTTGCTCTTTTTGTGGGCCTTGTTGCCTAGTCTCATTTTTCTTTTAGGAAAGAATGTCTTTAATTTAAATTGCAAGTTCACAGTTCATTATATTACTCCCTCCGTCCCATTTTTTTTGTCCTGTTTGAAAAGTCAAACTTTTTAAGGGAACATCATTAATTGTCTTGTCTACCTTTCAAAAATGTATAAATTTTCAAAACTACCCTTAAAAAAATTTATCAAAAAATTGAATTAGTAAATTAATAGGGGTATAATAGGAACATTAGTAAATTAATGACTTTTATTTTTAGAAACAGGACAATATTTTGGGACATCTCAAAATGGAATAAAGGACAAAAAAAGTGGGACGGAGGGAGTACTATATTACTGATCAATGTTATTAATACTGTTTGGTAACCAATGGTAAAAGATTTAAACAAAAAATATAAATTATTACAATGTTTTGTATTTTCATTCTTGAACACAATCAATTCAATCAATGGTCAATGTTGTTTTATATTTTGTTTCTCAAAAAAAAAATGTTATTTTATTTTTATTACTATTAGTGCAACCATTATCTTTTAAAATTAGGGATCATTATGTGTCACTTTGAAAAGAAAAAAATTATGTCAATTAATAGTTTTTATTAACTTTAGCCTTTAAGCTGATTTAAAATATAAGAATTCCCTTAATACTTTTTAGTGAAATTACCAAATGTGTGACCATTTATTCTACAAGCCTTAAACCTATTTTATGGAAAAATCCTCAATTTTTATTTCATTACAAGAATTTGATAGGAACCAATAGAAATCTGAAATTTTAATTATGAGAAATAAACAGTCTTTTTTTTCCTTCTCTATTCATGTAAAGGATATGCTTCAAAATTCAAGCTTGTATGTCTTAAATTCTATCCTAAATATTCAATAGTCAATACCACATAGATATTGAATTCAAGATAGAAGCGCAAGAGAGTTTTATTGTAAAACATTAAGAAGTGCTATGTCTACAACATTTTCACAACACTTTTTAAGTGGTAAGTTGTTATTGATTCTAATTTGAACTCACTATTCAAATTCCTTGTTTGTCCACTAATAGCCAATAACAACCTAGATGCCACTTAAAATTTTTGAAAAAGTGTTATGAAAATGTTTAGAACATAGCATTTCTATAAAAAGTATTCAAATTGAGAAAATATGCATGAGACTTAATGTGATGGAATTTGGAGGCTGCTTTAATTACTCGAGTAGTATATTTTAATTTGTCTCTACTTAAAAGATATGCATAACGTTTAATGTGATGGGTGTTAAGGACATATTTTATGTAAATTGGCAAATCCTTTTGACAAAACACACTTTACTTGTAATTGGGTAGTTCTAGGTGTTTTTAATACTTCAAGAAACCTTGTTTCAAGATCAAGTGTTGAAGTCATCAAGTCTGTCCAAGAAAAAGCAAGCTGAAGTGCAAGTTCATTAAATCTCGACACCTCTCGATAGCTACCTCGACACCTGGCTATCTGTCGAGATCTTCAGCTGATTCTTATCGCAATCTCGATAGCTTCTCGATAGCTGGTCGATCGATCGAGAAAGTTTCTGTCCCCTCGACACCTTCTCGACACCTCCTCGATAGCTGCTATCTGTTGAGATTCATTAAACCTCGACACCTCTCGACACCTCTCGATCGATCGAGGTTACGGGAAATCAGAATTTTCAGCTTTTTGATTTTTGGGCCAGGCTTATGTATTTGAGTAGGGTTTCTTTTCTTACAACCCTAGACTTATATAAGGCTTATTTTAAAGGCCGTCACACAAGAGAATAAGAGAATACAAGGAGAACATATTCAAAAGATTATTCTCTCTGAAAGAAGCTACTGCGTCTTTGCGCCTTAGGGTTTTGTAACCAAGTGCTTCTAGATCTTCATTGTTAATGAAGTGAAGAACTTTGCAGCCAACATTCTTCTTCTAGTTGGTGTTCTGAAGTCGCGTACTGGGATTCGCGCAATTGGTTAGTCACGTATTGGGATCCGTGCAACAAAAAGGGTGGCGTTCATATATTGAAGAGTTCAGAGGTTCTGAAGCGGTAGAAGGTTTCTGCTGTGAGTTCATCTACGGGGATTGTAGAGTCTAGGGACAAAGGTTTTGTACTAGATCTGAAACTTCTCTTTACTATAGTGGATTGCTTTTCGGGAAGGTTTCCCCCCAGGTTTTTACTGTGAAACTGGTTGGTTTCATTGGTTTTCCTGGGTCATCATATCTTGTCTTATTTACTTTTCCGCTGCATTTATTTTTGACATGATATTGATGTTTGTTTGTTTTAACAAGTTTTAATCATAATAAATCTAATTAACAACTTGGGTTTAAAACTTGTTAATTCTATCAACCGGGGTCTAAATTTCCCAACAAGTGGTATCAGAGCGGGTTCACTCTGATTGGATTAATTTCCTGAGTGCGATCCATTGACCCCTGTTGTCATGGATAGAGGATAATCTTTATTTATTCCTCCTTTATTTGATGGAACTAATTATGCGTACTGGAAAGTTCGTATGAAAGTGTTCTTGCAGGCTCTAGGTGAACAGGTATGGCAAGCTGTTGAAATTGGCTGGATTAAGCCGAAGGAAGCACCTGTGGATTGGGATGATGCAACAATTGTAGCTGCAAATTTCAATAGTAGGGCCTTGAATGCTTTGTTTTGTGGGGTGACCAATGAAGAATTCAAGAAAATTTCATCCACTGAAGTTGCCAAGGAAGCATGGACTATTCTTGAGACCACCTATGAAGGTACCAAGGCAGTAAAGACTGTGAAGCTTCAACAACTCACCAGTAGTTTTGAAGAAATAAGGATGGAGGAGGATGAGACCTTTGATGAGTTCTATGCCAAACTCAAGGATATTGTGAATTCTGCTTTCAACCTTGGAGAATGTATTGCAGAATCCAAAATTGTTAGAAAAATCCTTAGGTCCTTACCTGAAAGATTCCATGCCAAGATCACTGCCATTGAAGAAGTCAAGGACATTGATCAAATTCCTTTGACTGAGCTTGTAGGGAACCTTCAAACCTATGAGATGGGATTAGGCTCAATGGGAAAAGGTGGAAAGAGCAAAAACTTGGCTCTCAAGGGTATAGAGGAAGAGACTGAGGACTCTGAAGATGAAGATCAAAGTGAAGATGAGGATGAGGATCTAACCTTCATAACTGATGAGATTATCAAGCTTCTTCAGTTTAGGAAAAAGGATAAGGGCAAACCTCCTAGGAAACTTAAATCCTCTAGGAATGGCAAGAATGAAAAACCCCTTATTCAATGCCATGAGTGCAAAGGTTTTGGTCATATGAGGATAGAGTGTCCAAACTACCTCATGAAGGAAAAGACCAAGAAGCCAAAAGAGAAAGGGTTGGTTGCTACCTGGAGTGATACTGAGGATGACTCTTCTGATGAGTTTGTGGATGAATGTCGTCAAGTTATGGCCTTTGCTGCCACAACCGATAAGGTGATTGTGGAGAGTGCTAGTGACAGTGAGGATTCTTCTGATGATGAAGTACCTAAGAAGATGACCCTTCAGGAAGCCTCTGATAAGACTGGCTTAGGATATGCTATTTCCTCCAGCCCCTCCTCATCCACAGCTTCTGGATCAAAGATTGTCTTTGTGCCACAATCTGAGAAAGGTAATAAAGGTATGAAATCCAAAACTGATCTGGTTGATTCTAAATCCTTTATTAGACCTCATGTTTGTCACCATTGTGGTGTTGCTGGACATATTCGTCCTAATTGCTTTAGGTTGTATCCTCAAAAGCAATTGTCCAAACGGTCACAGGTTTCCTCTCAAGGACCTACACCTTTGTTTGGAGAGTTATTAAAAGCTTTGAGCTTTTTAACTCAATTTCAGGAGAATCTTAATTCTTCTATGTCCTTTAGTAGACATACTAGGACACGTGCCTTTTCATCTTCACGGCCAAAAACTCGTGCTGTGTGGGTGAGAAAGGAGCCTAAGACTTAATTGTCTTTTCTGTTTGTCCTCTGCTTTAATTCTTTCTATCTAAAGTAGGACTCTCTTTGCTTGATTTCTTATCTGTTTTTGGAATCATGCTTTCATGCATCTGCATATTTCTATCATGTTTTCATGCATATGCATCTTTCTTTATTCTGTCATGTTGTTTATCTGTTTTTGTTTGGTTATTTAGTTTTTATTTGGTTTTGTTTTCAAAATAAAAATAAAAAGGAAAAATCAGAAAAATACAAAAACAGTGTGTGTTTGTGTACTTTGGTATTTGTGTACCTTGGATGGCCATTGAAACAAAGTTTCTAAACTTTGTATCTTTTGTAGCTTAGATGAGCATCTCTATGCACAACTAAGCAAGTGAGCTTTGTGGCTCTTGTTTGTGATGAGTAAGATTAGGTTATCTCTTTAAACTTAACACTCATATCACTCTTTTTGACGGGTAGGACTAGAAAATCCTAAGAGAAAGGCATTAATAACCATCTCACCACTGTTACCCGCCAATCATAGTATGACACCTGTATGCTTCGGCATAGCAAAAGTGCAGTGTCAAAGACATTCGTATGCTTCGGCATAGCAAAAATGCGATGTCAAATGCTTAACATCTTGGGCATTTCTTTTCTCTCTTTTTATGCCCATGCATGATATGCTTAAAAGAAAAATATGCAAAGAAAATATAAAGCAAAAAGATTAAAGATGCTTTAAATATGATTGCAAGCGTGTTTTCTAGGAGATGTGGGAGTTATAGGATGTACCTTGAAGGTGATAGTCCCCATCAAACAGTTATGATTGTGTGTGAGTTAAAAGTTATTTACTCATATCTCAGATCGTCATAACATGTATACACATATGCAATCTTGCGATGTTTTTCACACACAACACGCAATATTCTTTGCTACTTTTGATACATGTGCAGGTACAATGTGATTTGGCCATCACAAGTGTTTACATATGCTAATGTATGCTCACTAAACTGTCATAACTTGTTTTTGAAATATAAAATTGGTTAGACTTGTTTAGTGTGTGTGTGTGTTTTGGGATCCATGTGTTTTTCACATGTTTTGCATCTTTCTATTATCTTGTCATCCATAGCATCTTGTTTCATTACATTCATGCATTTATATGGATTTCTTTGTGCCTCCTTGATCATCCTTGATCATCTTTACGTTTCTCGGGCGAAACTTTCTAGCTTCTTGTACCCTTTGTCAATCATGACAAAAAGGGGGAGAGAAAGTGTGGAGACTTTGTGGTTTCTTTTTAAGATTCTACATGTTAGGGGGAGAAATACATTCCTTTGTAAGGGGGAGATGTGTTTCATCTTGTTAGGGGGAGTGCTTACTTCCTTCTTCTTGTACCTTGGGTCTTGTGACCATTGTCTACATACATTGTGCTTATCTTCTTTATATGCTGATGTATGTTTCTTTCACCTACCTTTACATGTGTTGTTTCTTTTCTATCTTTATACACATGTTTCTTTACTTGTATGCAATCTATTATTTCTGTTTCACACTAAGATGCCTTGATGAGTTTTGTTTAAAGTGTTTCAGAAATACAGGTTGTCAAAGTCTACTTGCCATAAACTCTCTTCTTGCAAAGTTTTTCAAGAGTTTGTGTTAGGATAGATTTTATTGTATTCAACAAGTGAATATGAGTTGAGTGATTTATGACTTCTCTCATATGCTCATTTGTTTGTTGTGGTTTTGTCACGGATTGCCAAAGGGGGAGATTGTTAAGGACATATTTTATGTAAATTGGCAAATCCTTTTGACAAAACGCACTTTACTTGTAATTGGGTAGTTCTAGGTGTTTTTAATACTTCAAGAAAACTTGTTTCAAGATCAAGTGTTGAAGTCATCAAGTCTGTCCAAGAAAAAGCAAGCTGAAGTGCAAGTTCATTAAATCTCGACACCTCTCGATAGCTACCTCGACACCTGGCTATCTGTCGAGATCTTCAGCTGATTCTTATCGCAATCTCGATAGCTTCTCGATAGCTGGTCGATCGATCGAGAAAGTTTCTGTCCCCTCGACACCTTCTCGACACCTCCTCGATAGCTGCTATCTGTTGAGATTCATTAAACCTCGACACCTCTCGACACCTCTCGATCGATCGAGGTTACGGGAAATCAGAATTTTCAGCTTTTTGATTTTTGGGCCAGGCTTATGTATTTGAGTAGGGTTTCTTTTCTTACAACCCTAGACTTATATAAGGCTTATTTTAAAGGCCGTCACACAAGAGAATAAGAGAATACAAGGAGAACATATTCAAAAGATTATTCTCTCTGAAAGAAGCTACTGCGTCTTTGCGCCTTAGGGTTTTGTAACCAAGTGCTTCTAGATCTTCATTGTTAATGAAGTGAAGAACTTTGCAGCCAACATTCTTCTTCTAGTTGGTGTTCTGAAGTCGCGTACTGGGATTCGCGCAATTGGTTAGTCACGTATTGGGATCCGTGCAACAAAAAGGGTGGCGTTCATATATTGAAGAGTTCAGAGGTTCTGAAGCGGTAGAAGGTTTCTGCTGTGAGTTCATCTACGGGGATTGTAGAGTCTAGGGACAAAGGTTTTGTACTAGATCTGAAACTTCTCTTTACTATAGTGGATTGCTTTTCGGGAAGGTTTCCCCCCAGGTTTTTACTGTGAAACTGGTTGGTTTCATTGGTTTTCCTGGGTCATCATATCTTGTCTTATTTACTTTTCCGCTGCATTTATTTTTGACATGATATTGATGTTTGTTTGTTTTAACAAGTTTTAATCATAATAAATCTAATTAACAACTTGGGTTTAAAACTTGTTAATTCTATCAACCGGGGTCTAAATTTCCCAACAATGGGAATGAGATGTGACATGCATGAGTATTCTTAGGGGATGTGGTGAGACCATTTGAGTATTGTTTTTCTAAACCACACCAAAAATGATTATGAATTCATATTTGGTATGCATGCAACTGCTTTCGCAAATAAGGATAATAATATAGGGGAACCAACCATCATCACCCTCAACTAAGACCTAAAGCAAGGGATGTATGTGATGGATTGGAGTTTTCAAGTTGAACAAAAAGAAGCCTATCAAGTGTCAAGACATTGATAGTTTTTTCTATTTCTTTTTTAAGTTTTAAATTCAAGAAATGCAAAGATGTTTTATTTATATACATTCTTCTCACTTCTGAACATATTTTGAGTTTTTCTTGAATTGGAAATTGATCAAATTCTTCATTAAGATTAAATATTACAAATTTAAATATATATTTAGTGTTGCATTATTTAAAATTTAAAATAACGTTATAGTTTGTATATAGTTAAATTCATAAAATAAAATCTAAATTAACTATGAAATAGACCATCTTTAATTATTTCAAGTAAATTAACTTCAAAAGATATTATTTGGAAAAAAATTCATGTTAACATAAAAGGACTTTCATTATAAGATCTACAAGAAACCATTCGGTGCTTAGCAATAACCTTAATGGTATGATCTTGAAGTACAAATCGCTTTTTCTTGTACGTAATCATCAAATTATGGGTGACAAACATCTTTATAGTGCTAATAATTTGCAGTGACAAAGGAACTAGTAACTACCAAACTAGAAGCCTTGTTGGCTACTGGTGCTATCCAAGGCTCGAAGCTGTAAAATTCCTTTGTGAAAAATGAAGGCAAACAAAAGAAGGAAGACAACAATTTTAACGTGGTTCAGCCATAAAAGCCTACATCCACAGAGTCTCTATAATTTTTTTAAAAGTAATGTTACAGCCACAAATTATTCCACGGATATTAAAAAAAAAAAAAACTATGACAAATACAAGATAAACTAATAAGTGAGTGTTAAAAGAAACAAAAAGAGGTGCTACAAATCTGATTATTTTGTTCCAACATTATACAAAATCAAAACCTCATTAAGTCATGATGCCTTCCAAATAGGGTCACTGGCCCTCTGTACCTGCATTCAAGGAGGACAATTATCCCTCTAAATCATTGAATTAAGGGAAATCATTTCTATGTATAAGAAGAAGTTTTGGTTTTCAAAATAGTAAAGGGGATTCATAGTAATGCAAAAAGGTTCAATTTTCGAATCCTAAACTCATTAAATGGTTTATGGAAATGGTTATCCTGGTACTTGAGAGATAGTTAAGATTATAAACAACTAAATAATTCCCAATAAATTAGTTAAACTTCTTACCCATTAAAATTCCATACTTAGAGTAATTCAAGCCTATGTCTACATCAAAGTCATCAAACGCATCTCTATAAAAAGTACTGAGTGTAAGTACAATACCATAAGTACAATACCAATAATCACTAATGGTAGAAATCACCAAATCGAAAATAGCTTAAATGTCATTTTCATTTATGTATTTTTCAACAAACATTTTGAGGGGGGATGGGACAAAAAAGAGCATATTTTGAATCATAGAAAACAAATTAAATGAATCTTAGTCATATGAATAGTACCATCGTGTATTTAAATTTCACATAGCATCAATATTATCAATTTCGCTAGAACAAAAGAAAGTACTGTGACAAGCACATAGCATTGTGTTGGATATAAGATCCCCCTCCCTCCATAAAGGTTTGGAGGGGATGTTAAGAACAACAAGTACTGTGTCATGAACAATTTACCTGTAAGTTGAAGTCTTTCTCGGCGTCTTCTTGTTCTGAGGAGCTTGTCTCTAATCAAATGCAACTGAGCTACAACATCACTAATGTTCATCCTTTCTCTTGGAGATTCCATAGAACAAGAAACTCCAATTCCAAATATCAAAATCAAGCACTCCAGAATTTTGGGACATCCTATTCGATTTTGAATGTGAGTGTCATTTGTCCTAGTTTCCATATCTTCTCTTTCCAAAAGAATAATAGGATCCACAATGTTGATCACTCGTTCGGGCAAAGCTCCTCTAACGAAATCATGAAGGTTCAAGTTGTCTTTGAAAATGTTATCAGTGGGCCTTTTTCCTGTGAACATCTCTAATAATAATATACCATAACTGTAAATATCACCAAAAGTTGACACCTCATTTCCCATACCATATTCTGCAATTGCACATAGCATTTAGAATATGATTGATCTAGTTTCATATTAAAATAATAATAATATAATAGCACAACTTTGAAAGATATTTCTATTGGCATATAAATGAAAAAAAATTGTGACAAGTAGAAATTTTTTATAGGACATGCTCCATCTTCTAAAAGGCTTCCTTAAGTTATTTTCATGCTTGAAATTAGCAAACTAAAAAATATTATGAAAAGAAAAGTATTTAATGTTCAAAAATGGAAAAGATATTCACCTGGAGGAGCGTAACCAACGGTTCCTTTTAATCCGATAGAGCTTGATTGATTAGTGAAACACTCTTGGGTGGCCTCACAAAGGAACCTTGCTAAGCCAAAATCACCAACATGTCCAATCATTTCATCATCAAGAAGAACATTGCTAGGCTTGAGGTCACAATGAACAATTGGTGAATGGCAATGATGATGAAGATATTCCAATGCATTTGCAACATCAATAGCAATATTCAGTCTTTGAAGAAAATTCAAATTTGTTTGCTCTTCAGGAAACTCATTTCTTCTTGAAACTGGATGCAACCACCCATCTAGGTTGCCGTTAGTCATGAACTCGTATACCAATGCCTTGAAATCATGACCTTGATAGTCAACACCTGAACATGCTGTGAGTACCTTCACTAGATTCCGATGTCTGATATTTCGCAAAGCCTCACATTCAGCAATAAAACTTTTGGAAGCTCCATGGTGCGAAAGGTTGAGTACCTTAACAGCAACTTTACGACCATTTTGATCAAGAATTCCTCTATACACAGATCCAAAGCTACCCACACCAATTAAATTAGTGGTGGAGAATGCATCTGTAGCTTTTAGGAGACTATGGTAAGATACATTCAAAAGTAAATTTCCTGAATTACTTAAAATACTTTCTCTTCTTTTTCTTTTTAAAGTGCGGAGAAGTAAAAATAACATTACCAAAGTTACTCCAAGAAGGCCAGATAATATAGAGATTATTAGCTTCAAGGAAGGAGTCAACTTCCTCTTCTTGTATTTATTGTATTTACATACAGGAAGATGAAACTTAGGCATGCCTCCACAAAGCTTACCGTTCCCCTTAATCATAGTTGCACTTGTGTTCTTGAAAACTCCATTTGTTGGTACCTCACCATCAAAATCGTTATAAGACAAATTCAACAACTTCAAGAAGATAAAGCTCTCCAAAAATTTTGGAATATTGCCAGAGAAATTGTTTTTAGAAAGATCTAAAAGTTGAAGGCCCCTTAATGATTCCAAAGATGAAGGAATGACCCCTTGAAAGAAGTTGCTTCTCATGGCTAGATATTCTAGTTTTACACAGCTACCAAGACTTGTTGGAATTTTTCCAAACAACATGTTTTCAGAAATATCCAAGATTTCTAAATTTATTAAATTTCCTATTTCCAGGGGAAGGACACCAGTAAATTTGTTGCCTGATAAGCGTATATCTATTGGTGAGAATGAGAGACTATTGACTAGAGATGACATGGTACCACTAAGATTGTTATAGGCAAGATACAATAAATTCAATTTTTGACAGTTGCCTAGGCTTAAGGGGATACTTCCTTGAAGATTATTATTGCCTAAATACAACTGTATCAAAAGAGTTAAATTTCCAAGAGATGATGGCATATTCCCAAAGAAATTGTTTTGAGATAAAGCCAAAATTTGTAACTTATAAAGCTTTCCAATTTCAAAAGGAATATGACCTGATAATTCCTTATTCTCCATATATAGTACCTCCAAATTGGTCAAATTTTCAATTCCAATAGGAATGTTTCCAGATATTTTTTTACTGTCTAGACGCATATAGTTGAGAGTAGTTGAGAAATTGGCAATGAATTTGGGCAACTCTCCCCCAAAGTTATTCCAGCTTATCTCTAAAATGGTTAGATATGTAGAATTTGTCAAAGAACAGAGAAAACTCAAGTCATTTGCCCCTCCATTTCCAAGCTTGTTAACAGCCATGATAACAATTGAAAGTCTATATAACTTCTCCAAAGAAGGAACTCCTCCTCTTAGTTTATTGATGGAAAATTGAAGTGACCATAGATTTGAGGCATTAGATATTGAAATAGGGATAGGTCCAGTAAATTGGTTGCTATCAACGCCTAAAACTTCGATATTTGGTAGAGTGATACCTATGTCCGATGGAAGATGCCCTTGGATTTGGTTGACTGCTACATCAAACGTTTTTAACGAAGACAAATTGAAGATTGAGGGAGGAATTCTTCCAGACAATCTATTTACACCGACACCAAAAAATGTAAGTTTCGTCAATTGGCCAAAAGAAGTAGGTATACTCCCCCCCAAGTTAGTATAAGCTGTACTAAACACTTCTAGAGAGGATAAGTTGCCGAAAGAAGGTGGGATACTTCCTGTCAAATTATTAACTCTAAAAGAAATGTATTGGAGTTTTGACAAAGTGCCAAGAGTTGCAGGGATTTCCCCATCCAAAAGGTTGCGACTAAAATCAATGTATTTGAGGTTGGTGCAATGGGATAAATTTCTTGGAATTTCTCCGCTAAGTGTGTTATTGTACAAATGCAGGATTTGCAACCTGCGTAAACGATCAATTTCTGAAGGAATTTCATTATGAAAGCTGTTGTTATCGAGTATTAGATTCTTCAAAAAACTTAAATTACCAACATGTGGGGATATAGAGCCTACCAGTTTCGAAGTTCGCAGGTCCAACATAATGACCCTTTGATGTCGACGACCACAGGTAACCCCTCGCCATTGACAAAAATGGATGCTATGATTCCAAGAGCTCAAAACCTGGAGAGGATCATCAGTGATCTTGGCTTTGAACTCAAGCAACGCCAACCGGTCCGTCTCATTATTTCCGCCAACAACAGAGGTGACTAACAAGCCACACCACCAGAGAAGGATAAAAGCAAGCATGAAAAAAGAAGAGGACGGTGGAGATGAACTCCATTGGGAAAGCCCCATCTGCAATATGGTTGAAGAGGCAGTTGGTACAAGTGTGTATTGTGAGGGAAGGCTAATTTGGCTGTGCATAGAATCTCAAGAAGTGGCAAATTTATAATGAGAGCGAAAGAGAAGAAATTTAATTAATCAGACCGTGTACCCATGATCCACGTGGAATGCTATAGTTTTGCCCCCTTATATTAAACCAAAGGTGTGTTCATTTGGTGTATTTTAAGCTTTTAACAATTGAGGATTTGGAAGTGCAGCGTCCGTACTCGGCTGAGCCCAAAATACACGTTTCCAGACCCTTCAGTGTGTCCCACATGCTTAAGTCTGATTAAAAGACATCGTTGTATGTTTCTCAAAAAAAAAAAAAAAAGACATGGTTGTAGATGGTTGGCTTGAAGTGTGGGCTGGAATTCACGTGTGCCACACACCCAACATCTTTTTTATTGTTAAAATTTGATAGTTGCAACAACCCAAAAAAAAAAAAAAAAAAGGATTATTCGAACCATAGCTCTCATAAAGATGAGCAGACAATATTATTAAATTACAAGACTTTTGTTATAAAAAAAATTATAAGACTCTTAGATACTGTTTAGATGCTGTTTATTGTTAAATACAAGGTCTGTTATCAAAAATTACAAGACTTATGTTAAATACAAGACTTTTGTTATAAAAAATTACAAGATCTATTTAGATATTATTTATTGTTAAAAATTGAAAACATTGTAGTAAAATCATTTTTAAATGTGTAAATAGTACCGTGGGACCTAGCTTTAAATTTATTTTTTTGAAAAAAAGTACTTGCAAATCTCGTAAACAGTGCACAGAACTCACAAAAAACGCTGGACGCGCAAAAACATTGGACGTGGCCACTATCCAATCATACACTTAGTGTCCATTTGGATACCGCTTATTTCGCTGAAAACTGAAAACAATAAAAAAATAATTTTTAGTTATTATTCACACTCACAAAACACTGTTCATTTGCCTTAATGCACTGTTCATATCCTACGAACAGTGCAAGAGGTGCTGGTCAAAAAAAAAAAAAAAAAGGCAGACATGAAGCGCGTGAAATGCCAATCCAAACGGTCACTAAGGGTCTGTTTAGATACTGTTTATTTCATTGAAACTGAAAACTTATTGCTAAAAGTACTGTAAATAAAAGTAAAAATTAGTTGAAATAGTACAACAAGACCCATAAATAGTATCAAAAAAATATAAACCTTTAAATAATAGAAAAAATAAACTAAATAATAAAATAACTTAATTTTTTATTAATATCCAAACACCCACTTAGTATAGTTATTTTTAAGTACCTAATGATCTTCACTCTTCTATCTTCTGCAACAAATGGCTGAATGGCCTTTCCTGTTATTTCTAAACCTTTTTCTTCTTTTCTTCCTTTCACACTCTTTACATCAAGTCACAATAAATGCAAGCACACAAGCTTTGAGTTTTGAGTTTTGTACAGGCAACTTCTTTTTCTTCAGACTTTAGAGACAAGCTCATTAATTGAGCTATTCCATCAAGTGTGGGCTGGAGCCCACGTGTGCCACACACCCAACATCTTTTTTATTGTTAAAAATTTGATAGCTGCAACCAAAAAAAAAAAAAAGGAAGGATTTTTCGAACCATAGCTCTCGTCAAGATAAGCAGACAATACAACTAAATTACAAGATTCTTAAGGTCGGTTTGAATATTATTTATTACTAAAAACTGTCAAAATAATTTTTAAATGTGTAAATAGTATTATGGAACCCAGTTTTAAATTTTTTTTTTTTTTAAAAGTACTTGCGAGTCCGTAAACAGTGTACAGAATAAAAACAAAAAAACAAAAAACACTGAACTCGCAAAACTGTAAATAAAAGTAAAAGTTAGCTGAAATACCGCTACTATGATAGCTATTTATTATCATACCAAGACATCAATTGGTTTTTGGTGTAGGCAAGATTTGAACCTCAAATCTCTTATTCAATCATTAGAAACTTTATCAATTAAGCTAATTGAAACTCACAGAAATATGATGGTTGATTTTAATTAGCACGTTACTTTTTTTTTTTTTCCCCTTCAAAATTATTGACTTACGCATCAATACATTTAAAAATAAACCATTTTTTAATCACTAAAATATACATAATTAACCAAAATATTTGAAAAAAATAAAAGTAATTAGTGCATTTGATAAATTAGGTTTTATTATATTACACTTTACAAATTATTTTATTCTAGTTTGATTAGAATTTTTATAGTAGATCGTGGTTATTTTATTTCTACATATATTTAATCTATAAAGATATATTATAAAAATAAAAATGTGGATACTAAAAAAACAGAGAATAGAAGAATTAGTTGAATCTAAAAATAGGATATCTTGAGAAATTTGTTACTAGTGATAAAAAAAAAACATTTAGCTGAATTTTTTTATGGTATAGATTTATTGTCAAAACTACAAGTTGTAAAAGAGCTTTTAGAAATAGATTAACACACTTTGATTAAAAGATGAAGTCATGTAAAATGAGTAGATTAATTATTTTCTTAATGCATTTATCGCTTATAGAAGTTTATTGATAGCACCTGTTACAATTTCTTATACAAGAAGAAAATTTTGAAAATTAAAAATGGTAAAATATTACTTAAGATTAACTATACTAAGAGTCTTGTAATCCAATAGCATTGTCTACTCTTTTTATATGAAAACTTTGGTTCGAATCACCCTTCCTTGTTGTTATAACTATCAATTTTTTTAACAATAAAAAAGAAAGAAAGAAAGACTAGTAAATTAACCGTATTATTAATTGAAAAAAAATGTTAGCAAAGCTCAAGTACAAAAAATTAAATACTAATTATGCATTTCAAAAAGCGAGAAGATTTGGTTTTAATTTAACAAAATTTCTCACATGTATATTTATTATGTTTATTGATTTTTAAATATAAGAATGATATAAGTAATTTCTCTACTCGTTTGTGCTCAATTAAATGTAATATTGTCATATTGATGAGAGAAGGATTTATAAAAGTTTTGAAAATGGAAGAATTGAGTTAGGACTTAAAAGAGAAAAAAAAATAAAGAGTAAACTCAGTAAATACTTGACAATATATCCTTCATTGTACAAGTATCGAAATTTAAAAATAAAAGAAAAGGTTTTTTGTAGACTTTTTTTTTTCTTCTCATATATATATATATATATATATTTTTGCATTCCCATGAGTATTTCAAACTTGCCAGGAAACACATGAAGCACAGGTCTTCGTTTTTCTCTGCTAAAGTACTACACACCGACATTTTTGAATCATAACGTCGACCAAGACTATCTTCTTCTCAAGAAAATGAGTATCAAAGACTTAACAATGGCTTGAATCAATGTCAGCATGACTAGGAAATGCTATATATCACATCAATTAGTGACAATCATATGCGGTGAAGCCGGTGATTTTATTATGCTAAGTCAACAAATTAGAAATATTTGTTGTGTTTGAATTCACATCTTAATTATTGTTACAATTGATGTGATCGTTGATTTTAAGTAGAACATTACTTTTTATTTCCCCTTCATAATTATTGACTTGAACATAAATACGTAGCTATTAGCATAGGCGGAGTTAGGGGGGTGCCAAGGGGGCCACGCCCCCATTAGTTTTTTAAATTTTCCATTATTCCTCTTTAAAATTTGATAATAAATCTAAAAATTATACAAAAATGTATTCATCGGCCCCTCCTAAAAAAATTTTCTGGCTCTACCATTTAGCTTATAAACCTAATTATAACTCATGTATAGGCATGCATAAAAATAAACCTAATTAAATGCATGTTAAAATTTTTGCCTAACTTTAATATTATTTATGATTATTTTAATTTTAATTTTTAATAAGATAGAAAGTATGGTGATTTTTGTTATGTAGATATATAATTGGTTTTTGTTTTTATTCTTATTTTATAGTTTATTAATATTATACTCTTAATATTATGCACTCATTAACTCACTTGGCATAAAAATTAAAAATCTTAAGTAGACACATGACACAAAATTAGCTTATAATTGAAATCTAAGTAAGAAAAGGTGAAAACCCAAATATAATTCAAAGAGTGACACAATAAGAAGATAATATCCCAAGCAAGCGACAAATTAATATAGAAAACACAAAAAAGGTGCACATAGCTTCTAGCACACATCAGGGAAAAGGCAATAGCGTTGAAATGTAGAGCTACGCATTTTGTCTGATTCTCTTATGATTGGTTCAAGTGACATATAACTCAGTTTAGATTAAATGCACCACGTTCGATAACACTTGCTCTAATATGCAAGATTGGACTTCATAGACAGAAAGTAACTGAACAATATATATATATATATATATATATATATATATATATGATAGACTTAATTCATCAGTTAATCATTTTAATTTAACGACATTATGACAGATTTAATTAAATTAATAATATATTCTTAGACAAAGTTTAGCTACAAAATTGGTTGTAGCTTAAAGCTACAATCTTACTTAATATCATTAATATTACTACATATTTTAATAATTTAACAGTTGGATTGCATGTTCTTTATACTTTTAATGCACGTGTCAAATTTTGTATCAATCATATATTATTTACTATATGATATATAAGATTATTGTGGGGTCATAGAGCCCAGTGATATATATCCACATTTTGTATTGGACCTAAGACCCATGTCGAGGCCCATAATCAAATATGAAGAAGACAGTGGAGATCATGGCAACCCAGGAAACCGTGCCGAGGACAACTCTATCCTCGGCCAACCAAAGCCGAGGTAGAAGAAAAGTGATTCACCGGCAAAGACAGACTTCCAAAGCACTCCAAGGAAAAAGATAAGTTTAGCAAGTAAGCACACTGGAGCATGGCGATAGAGCAATTCCAGGAAAAGTTGCTGCCCCCACATTAAATGCTCCACAACTAATACTCTGTCCGCATTAATGTGGAAATGATATCTGAGCAATGACTTTTCAGACACATAGCTACTACCTGAGAGCTTTGGGAGGGGGTTAATGTGACAAAGACTAACAACAGACGATCTGACCTGCACGTGTATGGTGGAGATGAAAGATGGAAATAGTATATAAGGAAGAAAGAGCTCTAAGAAAAGAGATCGGAGATTTTACTAGAAAAAAAAACTGTAGCAATCTGAGCCAACTTTGTAACCATTGTCACTGGCACGCAAGAAATAATAGGTTGAAACTCCTCAGACTAGTGCCGAGGATTGAATTGCTTGCCCAAATCCATATTTGTTTTACTTATTCGTTCTTTAAATCATCTTCAACTGTTGTTACACTCATTAAAGTCCAGTTCTTTTACCCACTCTCTACAAATTTATTGTATTGGGCTCGCTGGGCTTGAATTCACTTATCCCTTAGGAACAATGCTTAAACCCAGTCCCTGCTATTATAATTTATGCATAATTTTAAAAACAAAAACTTGCAATTTAAACAATTTATTAATGACATAGTTATTGATCTTTAATTTTTTAGAAATTTTGCAAGCATGGAAGATATAAGGAGAAAATTTAATTCAATGATGGATTTGTCAAAATTCATCTCCAATAAAAAGATATTGAGTAAGGTTTTAGCTTTAAGTTACAATTAATTTTGTAACTAAATTTTGTCCTATATTACTTTCATTTGATGGAATTGCCCACTCATCAGTTTGAAACAAATGCCAGTGCATTTCCATCAATAAGTAAAACTCTTATATAAGTGTTTGACACGATGATCACTTCACAAGTATAAACGCTTGTGGGCTGCGAGAGCAAAGGCCAGAGCTCAAGTCTCTAGGAGAGAGCTTCACACATGTTAGGGTCATATTTTCAATGTAATTGGCTAATCTTTTGACAAAACACATTTTACTTGTAATTAGGTAGATCTAAGTTGGGTTTAATGTATCAAGAAGTATGTTGCTCAAACATATCAAGTGGTATAAGGTTGATCCAAGAAACAAGTGAAGAAAAACTATTTCATTAAAACTCAACACAAGCTGCTATCGAGGATTAATGGAGAAGCTTGACACAAGCTCGATCTATCGAGAATTACAATTTTAGAAATCTCAAATCTAAAAATTGGTCCATTATAACTTGGATGATTAGGGTTTTTCTCTCTACAATCCTAATCATATATAAGGCTTGTTTAAAAAGTAATCAAGTACAAAAACAGAGACCTAAAACTCATATACTCTATGAGAAGCTATTGTGTTTGTATACCTTAGGGTTTTGTAATCAAGTGCTTCTTGATTTTCATAGTTTACAAGTGAAGAACTTTGCAGCCAACAACAATCAATCAAGTTGCTGGAGTTAGTCACGTATTGGAATCCGTGAAAAGGAGTTAGTCACAGATTGGAGATTTGTACAACAAAGGAAAGAAGTCTGCTACAAGATCAAGTTCAATTGGGTATTGAAACGAAGGTTCAATTGTAGGTTGGTACTTTGGGATAGGTCAGGGTAGTGGTAAAATTCCTCATACTTGTAACCGCTTGATTATTGATTAGTGAATTTTTGGGAGTAGTAACCTTAAATTCACCTGGTGGAGTTTTTACCTTGCGAGAGGTTACCCCATTCGTCAACAAATTATCGTGTTATTTATTTTCCGCCGCATATTAGTTATTTGGTGATTTGTTGGTGCCTCCACGATTTGCATGTAATTTGACCTAATTAATTAACTTGGGTAATTGAATTAATTAACCGGGGTCAATTTATTTTAATCCAACAATACACATATATACTTATATTAGGTTAGAGTAGAATTTCTATCTTGTATATGTAAAAAAAAAAAAAAAAAGGACAAATTCCAATTTACCCACATGTGGTTTGGCCAAAATTTACTTTGCCTACCTGCGATTTGAAATTTGACACTTTACCCATCTGAGATTAGCTAAGTTAGAGTTTCATAAACCACCTTTGTTAAAAACATGGCTAAATATTTAATTTTGCTCCACTTTTATATATCTCTCTCCTCTAAAAACACAAAAACATAAAAATACAAGATCAAAAAGAATCCAACGGAACACTTGCATAATGAGTTTAATTAAACCATATGTATGCAACTTAAACTTTGGTCAAATCTCTGGTGGGTAAAAGTGTCAAATTTCAAACCAAAAGTAGGCAATTTAAATTTCGACCAAACCATTAGTGGGTAAGTTGTAATTTGCTCAAAATAATAATAATAATAATAAAGTAGGTTTTATTATACTACACTTTACAATTTATTTTATCCTCGTTGGATTAGAATTTTTATTGTAGATCGAGTTTATTTTATTTCTACATATCTCTAACCTATAAAGGTATATTATAAAAGTATGAATATACATAGTAAAAAAAAAAAAAAACAGAGAATAGAAGAATTAATTGAATCTAAAAAAATTCCCTCTCGAAAAAAAAAAAAAGAATCTAAAAAAGGATATCTTAAGAAATTTGTTACTATTAAAAAAATAACCATTTAGATGAAATTTTTTGTGGTATAGATTTATTGTCAAAACTACAAGCTATTAAGAGCTTTTAGAAATAGACCAATACACTTTGATTAAAAGATAAAGTTATATAAAATGAGTAGGCTAATTCTTTTCCGAATGTATTTATCACTTATAGAAGTTTTTTGATAGCACCTGTTACAATTTCTTATACAAAAAGAAAATTTTTAAAATTAAAAATGGAAAAATCTTATTTAAGATTAACTATAATAAGAGTCTTGTAATTTAGTAGTATTGTCTGCTTTTTTTGTTTTCATGAAAACTTTGGTTCGAATCACCCTTCCTTGTTGTTGTAATTATTAATTTTTTTAACAACAAAAAAGAAAGAAAGAAAGACTAGTAAATTAACCATATTATCAATTGAAAGAAAATATTAGCAAAACTCAAGTACAAAAAATTAATTACTAATTATGCATTTCAAAATGTGAGAAGATTTGGTTTTTAATAAACAAAATTTCTAACATGTATATGTATTGTTTTTATTGATTCTTAAACATAAGAAAGATATAAGTAATTTCTCTACTTGTTTCTACTCAATTAAATGTAATATTGTCATATTGATGAGAGACGGATCTATAAAAGTTTTGGAAATGTAAGGATTGAGTTAGGACTTAAAAGAGAAAAAATAAAGAGTAAACTCAGTAAATACTTGACAATCCTTCCTTGTACAAGTATCGAAATTAAAAATTATATAAAAAAAAAAAAAAAGGTTTTTTGTAGACTTTTTTTTTTTTTTTGTACAAACCGTTTACAGATTCTCTTCTATGGTTGAGTCTATATGCTAGCTGTAGGTGAAATTTGTCCCTGCATTCCCATTAGTAATTCAAACTTGCCAGGAAACACACGCACAAAAGACTTGGTGCAACATCGTGAAGCACAGGTCTTCGCTATCTAGTCGTTTTTCTCTGCTAAAAGTACTACACACTGTCATTTTTGAATCATAACGTCGACCAAGACTATCTTTTTCTCAAGAAAATGAGTATCAAAGACTAAAAAATGGCTTGAATCAATGTCAGCATGACTAGGAAATGCTGATTGGTTGGCTTGCAATCATGAATCATCACGAGAATTTTGGCATGAAAAATATGGCACCAGACTAATACCAAGAAGCAAGGACCGAAACTTAAGCATTGATTAAGTTACACTTTTATAATTCTTTGTTTTTGTTTTTTTTTTTTTTCTTCTTCTTAAGACAACTTAATATATAAGATAAGATTTGAATAATTCATTGTTAATATTACATTATTTAATAAAATTTTATTAACTGCATTTTCTCACTAAATTCACCCTTGGATTGAATTCTCTATATACTTGTAAAATAGCAAGATTTTTTAAGATTAAGAATTACTTCATTTATAAAATGTTTTTAAGTTTCAGGTTTCTTATACATTCAAATTATACACAAAAATGAGCTTATAGATTAGATAATATATAACATCTCTATCGAGATAAGAAGAAATTAGAGAGATGTGAAGCTTATTGAGAAGACGAGCAACAGTCCTTCTATACCAGAGACAAAACGACAGTAGCTTCCCTTAGTGAATTAGCTATACGACTTGTAGTTTTGCTATTGTTGTTTCTGTTATTAGTTCTACACGTGTGTATGTTAATTAGGGTTAGTATAGCACGTGTGTTAGTTAGTTAGTGGGTTTACTCTGTTTCCTTCTTTGTACAGCTTATGTATATATATAAGCCTTGTAATCAGTTAGTGAATGAATTTTAATGAAATCAGTTTTACCAAATTTCTAATAATCTCATTAACAAGAAATTGAGATTGTGAAGAATATAGAAAGCTTATATTATGACCATGTGATGCACTGTTTAAGTAAAAATTATGTTTAATTAAATTAAATATTATGTGATGATTTCTGAACTACACGTAGGATATTGGTTTATAAAAATTATGGTCTCAAGCTAGTAGGAATATTTAATCATTGATGATTTAGTACATTGACAACTTATTTTTTTCAAACAATTTATGGTTTCAATTGAATTAGATTTTTACTGATCTAGTATTTTAGAGGCCGCATTAATTATAGAAGATGAAAAGGAAATGTTAAGAGTTACATGAACTCACCCCTTTGACATAATTTCTTAATATAGTACACTGATCATATATAATTATTTTCCAAGACAGTATCTTTCTCGCCTAGTCTAGCCTATATATGGGCAAAATTTGCCAAATAGTATATTTCCCAAAAAAATTTAGGCGCGTGGCATGTGTTGAAAGTTATTTAGTTAGGTAGACTGTTTTTGAAAATCGACTTTGGCAAAATCGACTTTGTGCTGGAAAACGCACACTATAGTGGCGTTTTTTTTAATGGCGTTTGTAAAAACGCCACTATAGGTATCCTATAGTGGCGTTTTCTATAAACGCCGCTATAGGCACTAAAAAAACGCCACTATAGTGTGTGTTTTCCAGCACAAAGTCGATTTCGCCAAAGTCGATTTTCAAAAACAGTCTCCTTAACAAAATAACTTTCAACACATGCCACGCGCCTAAATTGTTTTGGGAAATATACTATTTGACAAATTTTGCCCCTATATATGCATTGAAGGACAATTAAACGACAAGTCGTGCAGTAGATTGAGTTCATATAACAGGTCGCTTACCAATTTCTTTACTAGTGTTGGAATTATAGTACAAGTCATTTGTTGTAGTCTTTAATTACTGCATGTGTTGTCGTTTTGTACGAAGTCAATTACTTCTTCTTCTTTTTTTTTTGACAAAATAGATAGAAGTATATTAATAAACTGAAGAGTAGACTGAACGCACTAGGGGTGGCTCCCACCGACCTGACCCCAACAGGCAATACAACCAAAAGGAAAAGAAAAAATTATAAAGTATACAAAATCCTCAAAAAGTGAGGACCCACTGACCTGACCCCAACAGGCAATACATCCAAAAGGAAAAGAAACATTATAAAGTATACAAAAAGCCTACAAAGTGAGGACAGCAACCTCAGGTGCTCAATTGCTAGGCATGCTACGAGTTAGCCTTTGGTAATCATCCAGTAACGTTTCCGCACTTTTAAGAATTGCATGCGGTGAGGTTTGGGACGCTTCAAAGTACAATCTGTTTCGCGCGTTCCAAATGGACCATGCCACCATGGCCCATGTCTCAAGCTCTTTCCGAAACAACTTTTCCATCAACATTTAGGCTAGGCAAAAGAAAGTCCTAGTCGAGGAGTCACATTTTTGCAATTTTCCCCGCACAAGTGCCCATACGTTCCGCGCTAATGGGCACTACCAAAGGATGTGAAGGGCCGTCTCATCACTCAATCCACACACCATACACTTTGGATCAATGGGTACTCTCCGACGGGCCAAGTTTACACGAGTGGGAAGGATGTCTGAGCTAGCCCGCCACACAAAGTTTCGTACTTTTGGAGGAATGGGCAGCTTCCATAGTCTGTTCCATACTCGCTTGTCTTCATGCACCCTGGACTGTTCAGCGCTTCCAGTCTGGTTCATCCGAAGCGCTACTTGGTAAGCAGTATGCACTGAGAATGTTTGAGCCTTGTTTTCATTCCATACTAGAGTGTCCCAACTCTTCAAATTCCCCAAACGAACCCGCAAGACAATGTCTCTTGACGGTGGTTGAAACTAGGCGTCCACCTTCCCCCTGTCCCACTACTTGGTTTGTGGGTTTATAAAGTTAGCCACTCTCAAAGTCAGGTCCACACCAGCATGGAACGTCGGGAGGTGAGGTAGCCACTTATGAGTCTGAATACCAACCGAGCTACCATCCCCGATTTTCCATACGGACCCCTCCCGAATCAACTCCCTAGCACTAAGGAGACTACGCCACACGTAAGAGGGGTTGCTCCCAAGTTGGGCCTCCATGAAAGAACATGCCGGGAAGTACCTTGCTTTGTAAACTCGGTAGAACAGCGAATGTGTCCCATGGATGAGCCTCCACGCCTGCTTGGCTAACATCGCAAGATTAAAGGCATGAATATCGCGAAAGCCCACCCCACCACAATTCTTAGGAGTGCACAGCTTGCCCCAGTTGATCTAGTGAATTTTTCGCTCATTCCGGGTTTGTCCCCACCAATACTTAGCCAGCACTGAGTTCATTCCGTCACAAACCGCTTTTGGGATTTTGAAAATGCTCATCGAGTACGTAGGTATCGCTTGGGCCACTGTCTTGATAATGACCTCTCTCTCAGCCTTAGAAATGTTCTTTACCTTCCACCCCATCACCCTTTTAGTGACCCTTTCCTAGAGATCCTTAAAGGTACTCACTCTTGATCTTCCACCCACCATGGGTAACCCTAGATATTTCTCGCAGTTTGTCATTACTTGTGCACCGAACATGGTCCGAATGTTATCCTGAACCTCTCGGCAAGTGTTTCGGCTAAAGAACAAAGTGGTCTTTTGGCGATTAATAACTTGCCCTGAAGCATTTTCGTACTGGGTGAGCACTTCCAGCAACCGACGAGATTCATCTATTTTGGCTTCACTAAAGAGTAGGCTATCGTCGGCAAAGAGAAGGTGAGAGATACGCACCCCTCCTTGACAAGAGAGAAGTCCTCTCAAATGACGAGTTTCAATCGCCCTTCGCATTAGGGAGGAGAGCCCCTCGGTGCAAAACAGAAAGAGATACGGGGACAACGGGTCCCCTTGCTTGATACCTCTTGAGGGAGAGACATATCCGCAAGGTTCACTATTAATAATGATGGAGTAAGAAGTTGTACGAACTGTCAACATTGCGAGGTTCACCCATTGCACAGGCAAGCCGATTCTCAGCATGATTTTTTCTAAGAATTCCCACTCCACCCTATCGTAAGCCTTACTAACATCAAGCTTAACAGCCATGTGTCCCACCTTCCCTCTTCTTTTATTCCGCATCCTGTGTAGCATTTCATAAGCAATAGTAGTGTTGTCTGTGATAAGCCTGTCGGGCACAAACGCACCCTGCGAGTCAGAAATAATATTTGGTAAAATAGGCTTCATCCTATTCGCGAGTACCTTTGAGATAATCCTTGAGACAACGTTTCCCAAACTTATAGGACGATACTCTGTAATGTATTGTGGATCTTTCTTTTTAGGGATCAACACAATATGTGTATAATTCATTTTTTTCAAATACCTCCCTGAGTGTAACACAGACAAAACCGCTGCAGTAACGTCATGCCCCACAATATGCCAAAATTTTTGGAAGAAGAAGGGAGACATACCATCAGGACCCAGTGACTTTGAGGGGTGCATCTGGAATAGGGCCACCCATACCTCCTCCTCCGTGTAGGAACGCGTCAAGCTCCTTGCCATCTCTTCAGTAACTACCCTATCCACAGAAGCCAGCACACCCTCCATGTTGAGGTCTGTTGAGGCAGTGAACAAACCTTTGTAGTATGCTTCTGCTATGTTTGCTATCTCCCCAGTATTCGTACACCATATCCCATTTGTATCATGCAGGCCCTCAATGGTATTTTTCTTGCGCCGTTGGCTAGCCCGTTGGTGAAAATACTTGGTGTTCTTATCACCCGCGGGAAGCCAGATGGACCGAGACCTTTGCCGCCAGAACACTTCTTCGTGATGCAGAAGGTCATTAATCTCTCTTCGAACCTCATAAATTCTGTCCAAGTTTTCCCCGAAGCCCGCAGCCATTAGCTCCTCCATCTCCACCTGTTTGGAGTTTAAGCGGTCCCGAGTGTTTCCAAAGGTATTTCTACTCCAAGCCACCAAGTCCATCCTACATATTTTTATTTTTTCAAACAGACAGAACATAGGGCTTCCAACAGGTTGACTTTGTGCCCAAGATGTTCTAATCCACTCCTCACACTCGGGGTGAGCCACCCATTTTTCCTCAAAACGATGTATCTTTGTTTTTCGGTGATGGCGTAAGCAAGTGGGCTCAGTAATTAACAGAATGGGGTCGTGGTCAGAATAGGCAGCAGACGTGTGAAAGACCTTTGCCTGGGGGTAAAGCTCTTGCCATTCCTCCGATGCACAAACCCTATCAAGCCTTTGTTCCACAAAATTGTCCCCACATCTCCTGTTTCTCCATGTGTATCTATACCCTTGAAAACCCAAGTCCACAAGCCCACACATAAGTAGTGTGGTCTGGAAGTCTTGCATGGGCTACAGCGATTTGGGGATTCGGCCATTCCTCTCATTTGAGCAAAGAATTTCGTTAAAGTCACCGAGGCACACCCAAGGGAGTGATGCCTTGCATTGTAAATGCCTCATCAAGCGCCATGTTTCGCTCTTTAGCCTTTCCTCAGGGTGCCCATAAACCCCTGTCAGTCTCCATGGTACATGCAGTGGGGAAGAAACATGAACGTCGATGTGGTTTGGGGAGTAGGTCTGAGTAGAGACCACCACCTCATTCTTCCAAAGCAAAGCAAGTCCACCACTGCGCTTCACACTAGGTACAACAAGCATCGAAGGAAACTCCAGTTCTGTTTTAATAGCCTGCATCTCGCTTACTGTCAATTTCGTTTCCATAAGAAACAAAATTGTGGGTCCTTTTTTTCTTACCAGATCGGTAAGTACCTGAACTGCCCGGTGGTTCCCAAGCCCCCGGCAGTTCCAGCTCAAAATAATCATGGTGTCCGGTGGGGCTGAGGGGCAGCCGCCACCGTTGGAGTAGTTGGGTTAGTTTCATCGGCCAAACCCTTGTGCCGCTTGCTCATCACCTTCTCTGTGCTTGAAACATTTTTGCGTTGGTGGTCTCGGTCTGCTCTCTTTTTCCCTACCCGAGGCCGTGGGTCAATGGACTTCTCTTTGTTTCCATTTCTTTGGGGTTGTGTAGTTTTTTTCCACGTACTATCTTTTTGTGAAAATTACTGATAGGCCCTTTATCCCATGCATGTGGACATGGGTTGTCTTTTGGCAAGTCTTCAGTCACGTGTGGACGTGGGTTGTCTTTAAGCAAGTCTTCAGCCACGTGTGGACGTGGGTTGTCTTTTGGCAAGGCTTCAGTCACGTGACCCCCCTTAATATTATGCTTATCCATGCCATACGAAATAGGCACAGTAAACAGGTCCCCTTTTGGTGTATCTGAGTCCATGAAGAAATGGTGTGGGCTGTCACGGGGTTGGCAGACCTATATTGGTGTAAAGTCAGTTTCCATGGAGCTGGGTTGCAAAGTGTCAGGATCCGTTTGCAACTTTGCCGTGATTTGTGGAGAAAGTCCTTCTTTGTCAGTCCCTTGAAACCCGGGTTTGCCGCCTTCGCAGGTGTCTGCGTTTTCTGCGCCTCGAAACTCGCTGTTACCAGTCACGTCAACTAGAGTCAACACTGGATTTTCATCGACCCGTGGGTCCTTAGGCGACGTCGAGGTTGCCGGCGCTGAGCTGTGCCTTGGGGGGCTGTCCTCGGTACTCCGTGGACCTCCTGGTTTTGTTCTGATTCCCGCACGAAGCCATTCTCCATATGGCCGACTCACCGTGGTCCCCTCAAACGGGTGGGGGCACCGATTGGCTTCATGACCCACTCTACCACACTGAAAGCACACACCGGCAAGCCTTTCATACTTGTACGCCACCGTGACTCGGTCTCCTTCCGGGCTTACCACCTGACCCCCTCTTCGCAGCGGTTTATCCATCGGTATCTCTACCCGGATCCGCAAAAAACGGGCTTGATCCGAGGCTAGTGCCTTACAATCCACTGCCACCACCTTCCCGATACCCCGGCCAATATCAAGCCCCGCATCCTCGTTTATTAGATCGAAGGGCAGGCCCCAAACCTGAACCCACATCGGCAAGCTCGTGAACTGTACTGTCCTGGCTGTCATACCCTTCTCCCATCTCTGCAACGCCAACATGCTGTTCTCAAAGCTCCACGGTCCGTTATCCCAAACCCATCGTAGTTGGCTTTCCAACGAGAACCTGAACTGAAAGAGACCTTCCCCCACGTCTATGATTTTTAGGTCGTTAGAAGGTTTTTTGCAGCTCTCACGTTGAAAGGGCGAGTGGTCAAGAACTTTCCGATGAGGCTAAGGGAGTATTCCTCAAGAATCTCTTCCCTCCGGACTGCTCGAACAGTGATAGGCTCCTCCTCTTCAGATGTCAGTGAGATGTTTTGGATCCGTTCAATGAAGTCTGAATCCATTTAGGAAGAAGAGAGGGATAGGTAGGAGAGGCACTATATGAGGGAGAAGAAGTATGAAACGTCAGCTCTTAATCTTTGCAGGTAAGGCCCTAGCCAGAGGAGAAGAGGAGGAGGGCTCACCCTTGGTGAGAAGAAACACTCACCCTTGGTGAGAATCCGTATACAGGTTTTGTACGAAGTCAATTACTTAGTTTTCCTTGTGTATGTTGATATTATAAAAAGCAAAAATGCTCTCAATATTGTTTACAAAAATGCACAAAACACATTCCACATTTGGGAATGCAAACAATTTTACATCCTACTACAATTTTACCAAATTGTTCATTCAGGCATTTTCACAATTCCTTTGAAATTTGAACTTAGAACCTATGCATCCAAAACCCATTTACAAGCATATTGCCTAAATGTGGGTTCTAATTAGCTAAACTGGTAAAGTTTTTAATGGTTAAATAAGAGATTTGATACCCTTGCAATGGCACGTTAACATAAGATTAGGCCCGACCTAAAATGAGTCTAGTCAATTAGCCGAACTATATTAGTCCTAAACACACTAACTTTTGTTTAAAATATGATTAGGTCTAATCCAAAATAAGCCCAGTTCTAATTGGCATTTGATCAAAAGTGAGTGGGCCAAACCGAAGTAGAGCTTGAATCAAATGCTTGAACCGAAGTCAAGAAAAAGGGGCAAAGACCAACTGGTACGCTACAAGTATACAACATCCCAAATCACATAAAATGACCCAGATGCTCAAGTGCACAAAAAGAAAAAGAGAAAAAGAGAAAATTTCCCTCAAAATTTATAAAATTGGTTCAAATTACATTTTGAATGGATTAAATAATGACTGAAATTCACTAAATCGAATTTGAATTACACCTTGAACAATTAAAATTCCCCAAAATTATTTGGAATCACACCTTCAATAAATAAAATTCATAAAAATTAATTTCTTATACACTTGAGTTGTTAAAATTCACAAAGTAATTTTAAATTACATTTATTAATTGGTTAAAATTCACCAAAATTATTTTGAATTGAATCTTGAATGATTGAAATCCACAAAATAACTTTAAATTACATCTTCAATTGCTGAAATTAAATTCTCCATAATTAACTGAATTACACTTAAATTGTTAAGATTATCCAAAATTATTTTGATTACACATTACTCTGTTAACATTGTTAAAATTAATTTAGAATTATACAATAAGAAGTTGTTAAAAATGTTAAAATTCCCTAGGATTAGACCTTAGCCATTTCGAATCCCCAACACATACCCATTATTAATTGTTGAAGGGAAAATCATCCTTTGGCTAGCAAGGAAGAGTAAGGTCAAACTTTCAGTACCAGGCTCTTTAGTCAAAGGATGATCGATCTCATCAGTAACAAAACGACCTGATTGTTTATCAAAATAATATGGATTTATAAGTATGAAAGAAAGGTGAAAACCCAAATATAATTCAGAGGGAACACAATACGAGGATAATATAAATATCACAACAAGCAAGCGACAATGAATGAATATAGAAAACACAAAAAAATGTGCACAAAGTTTCTAGCATTGAAAATTTGAAATGTAGAGCTACGCATTTTGTCTGATTCTCTTATGCTTGGTTCAAGGAATATATCAACTTGTTCTAATATGCTAGATTGGAATTCTTCTTGAATATTTCAACTCTCTGTGATTATAGCACCCAAATAATCGTTCTAGAGAAAACCCTCAATTTATCTTTCTTGTGTCTTGAGCAAAAGAAAAATCATCTTTTATTTTTTCCCTCAGTGCCGTACAAAGCACTATTCTTTTTCCTTCAGTCAGCTTCAAAATTGTGTTTCAATTTTCAGTCTCTCTCTCTCATAAAAACCACATGCACACAATATATTGCTTTATATATAATGTACCTGCCACCTCCTAACACTCCTAGTATAATTAGGAATAGGAGTTTTATTCATGCAAGCCAACTTCACCTATTTCATCTTGAAATAGAATTCCATGCTGGCTGGACTTCTAGGTGTAGCCATGCACCCCAACAGGATTGAAGGGTCTCGCAAGTCCCCCATTGATTGTTCTACATTTTCATTGCCTACGATATTCTAATCCATCGATATACTTAGGAAGAAATTTCAAACATGGGAGGAAATATATCAATGCTCCAATTGATTATTATCAGCATGTACGGGTGAAATCAATAATTTTTGCTTGAGGGACAACTCCTATTTTTAAAAGTTATATCTTAAAAAATGTTTAATAGCTATAAATATTAAAAAATATTTGAAAAAAAAAATTTCATTGCCAACGATATTCCAAAATTTCCTATGAAAAAATTCTAACATAGCAGGAAAGATATCAATGCTCAAATTGATTATTATCATAAAGCAGTGGCAGAATTAGGTATTTTTGCTTGAGGGGCCAATTCCTATTTTTATAAGCTATATCTTAAAAAATGATTAATAGTTACAAATATTATAAAGGAGTTTAAAAAAATTTGGAGGGGGATGGCCCCCACACCCTTAGATGTAGTTCTGCCCTTGTTGCACGGATAAAAATTTATTTCAAGAATAACAAATTTAGGGCATGTTTGGTAGACTGTAATAAGCCTTGTAATGTAATAGTTATTCCTATGGTTTAGTTATTCTTTAGTTTGGTTATATTTTTATTACAAGGAATAGTTATTCCTTATGAATAGCTATTCTTCAAAATGAAGAATAACTATTCCTCTTTCAAAGGTTGTATTAGCTATTCTTTAGTAAGTGCATTAATTTCAAAATTTAATATATTTCCAAATAAACAAACTTTCCATATGCATCTAATAATTATAAAACTAAAAAATCATAAAAAATAACACATATCTCTCTTAAATTTAAAAATAACAATTTTAAGGAAATATAATTGTATGAGTAAGATATTTCCTAAAATAAATGTTAAGTTTCATTCTAATGTTATAACTCACAACCAAACTAATGAGTATGTTTAGTTATTACATTACAACACATTTTATTACTAGTAATAAAGATTACAATTCCTGTTGTAATCTCCATTCAGTGTACCAAACGTACCCTTATATTTAATTTCTCATCTACTACATCCAAATGAAGTGGTATTAAGTTGAAACATGATCGATTTTTTCCACCATCAGGTTTTATATTGTTAGATGGATCTTGGTGAGAGGAAAAAAAAAAAAAGATTTTGATACTTGAGTTGACTTTACTTAATTACTTGCACAGTGGATTCTTTTTTTGATAGTTTTTGAAAAATTTAAATTCTAAATATATTCATTGAATACAGCAGAAGATGTCGAGTCTTTTGGCTGAATATTGCTAAATTCGGAATTTATTTGCGTTATGGGCACTATTCTAAGTTAATTAGGGAAATGAGGAGAGAGAGTGAATTTCGGCAACACTGTTGCCGAAATTCCAACAAAAGTATGAGAGAGAAAGAGAAAAAGGGGGAGAGAGAAAATGTTGAATTTCGGCAATGGCATTATTGAAATTCCTGCTGCCTAAACACGCTACTCGAAGCGTGTGGGTGCCCAAAGGAAAGCAATTGTGGCAATGGAATTGCCGAAATAGGGGAAAAAAATTGTGGCTATTGTGGCAATGCCATTGCCGAAAATGGGAGGAAAAAAAAAAAAAAAAGGTGGTTGTCGAAATCTGGGGGGAATTAAAAAAAAATATAATGTGCTACATCCACAATACTTTTACAACATTTTCACAACAAATTATAGGTAATTAGTTATTATTAGTTCAAATTTGAATTTAATACTGAGATTACTTTTTTAATCCAACAATAATAATCAGTAACTACCTGCCACTTAGAATTTGTTGTAAAAATGTTGTAAAAATTGTGTGTAATTATCATTTCTAAAAAAAAAAAAAAATGTGTAATGGATTTGTGGCAATGGCATTGCCGAAATAGTGGAAAAAAAAATTTTGTGGCAATGCCATTGCCGAAAATGGGAGGAATATCATAATAATTGCATGTCAAACTGCTGTACAAGCAACTTTCTTGGAACTTTTTTGCACCAAAAAAACTTCTTTGTATATGGATATCATTTGATCCTCATTGCACCCCATAAAAACAGATATGTCAATCTAACATTTTGGTTTAAACTAAACATATTGTCATTACCCACCCCTGCGCACATCACCACAAATCATTGACACTCCCCCCTTCTATTTTGGCAATGCCATTGCCGAAATAGAGGGGAAAAAAAAATTCCCTCCTATTTCGGCAATGCCATTGCCACAAATCATTGACACAATTTTTTTTTCCTTCTATTTCGGCAATGACGTTGCCATAAATCAATTGTCACTAATTTTTTTTAAAAGAGAAATGATAAGTCTGCAACATTTTCACAGTATTTTTACAACAAATTTTAAATGATAGGTTGTTACTGGTTATTATTGTTAGGGCAAAAAAAAAAAATCTTAGTGTTCAGTTTAAATTTGAACCAACAACAACAAACTACCTATAATTTGTTGTAAAAATGTTGTGGACGTAACACTTTTTTTTTTATTCTCCCCAAGATTTCGGCAACTTGGTTGCCACAATTCTTTTTTTTTTTTTTTCCTCCCATTTTCGGCAACTTGGTTGCCACAATTCATATTTTCTCTCTCCACCCTTCCCTACAATTTCGGCAATACCATTGCCACAATTGGTTTCCCTTTTCGAGCACTCCCCCAGCATGCACTTGAGCACTTCACGGGCAAGAGCTTGGCACTCCACGGGCAGGACAAGAATTTCGGTAATCTTATTACCGAAATTCAATTTTTTATCCCTCCCCATCACATCACTTGTCTTTCTTCTCTCTCATACTTTTTCTTACAATTTCAGCAACAATGTTGCCGAAATTTAGTCTCTCTCCTCATTTTACCAAATAACTTTAAACAGTACCTATAATACCATTAAACTCCATTTTTTTGCAATTTTTAGCCAAAAGACTCGAAGATGTCAATAGACGGTGAATTTTATTTTTATGACATAGTGACTCAAAACTATGTAATGTTCACAAAATAAAACAATAATAATAAAGACACCATGATGCTAGTCATGAAAACAACTTTCCGTAAAAATTAATTAATTAAATAATGAAACTAACTTCAGTGATAAAATTCACCAATTGTTTGATTGATGTAATAAATTTGAATACTAACGTGTCCATTATTATTATTATTATTATTATTATTATTATTATTTTGGGATACATGGATGTTTGGGTTAGGGGGATTTACTGTGTAGGCGTTTTGTTTAAAGTCAGTTGCTTGTTGTTCTTTTTGTGGGCCTTGTTGCCTAGTCCCGCTTTTCTTTTAGGAAAGAATGTTGGCCAAAATTGGCATTTACCCCTTTCGTCAAAACTTTTCAATAAAATGCCCCCTGTCTGAAACTATTTAGAGAAATTTTCCTATTTTGAAACTCGATTTTCTAAAAATCGAGTTTCAATTTAAAACTTGATTTTTGGAAAATCAAGTTATAGCAAACTAAAAAAAAATTCTTGAAAATATTCAAGTGGAACTCGAGTTCCAAATTTTTTTTTTTTCAAAGTACAATTTTGCTTTAACTCGATTGTCCAAAAATCGAGTTTTACATTTGAAACTTGATTTTCTAAAAATCGAGTTTCAAAACAGGGACATATCCCTAGATAGTTTTAGACAGGGGGGCATTTCGCTGGAAAGTTTGTGAGAAAGGGGTAAAACCCCATTTTGGCCAAAGAATGTTAGCTCACAGTTCATTATATTACTATATTACTGATCAATGTTATTAATACTGTTTGGTAACCAATGGTTAAAGATTTAAACAAAAAATATAAATTATTACAATGTTTTGTATTTTCATACTTGAACACAATCAATTCAATCAATGGTCAATGTTGTTTTATTTTTGTTTCTCAACAAAAAAATGTTTTTTTTTTTTAATTATTATTACTGCAACCATTATCTTTTAAAATTAGGGATCATTATGTTTCATTTTGAAAAGAAAAAAATTATGTCACTTAATAGTTTTATTAACTTTAGCCTTTAAGCTGTTTTAAAATATAAAAATTCCCTTATTACTTTTTAGTGAAATTGTCAAATGTGTGACCATTTATTCTACAAGCCTTAAACCTATTTTATGGAAAAACCCTCAATGCTCTATTTCATGACAAGAATTTGATATGAACCAATAGAAATCTGAAATTTTAATTTTGAGAAATAAATAGTCTTTCTTTTTCCTTTTCTTATTTGATCATGTACAGGATATGCTTCAAAGTTCAAGCTTGTATGTCTTAAATTCTATCATAGATATTGAATAGTCAATACCACACAGATATTGAATTCAAGAGTAGAAGCATAAAAGAGTTTTATAATAAAACTTTGACAAGTCCTATGTTCACAATATTTTCACAACAATTCTTAAGTGGTATGTTGTTGTTGGTTCTAATTGAACTCACCATTGAAATTAATTGTTTGTCCACTAAGAACAGCCAATAACAACCTAGATGCCTTATGAAAATGTTTACAACATAGCATTTCTATAAAAAAGTATTCACATTGAGAAAATATGCATGAGGTTTAATGTGATGGGAATTTGGAGCTGTTTTAAGTAATCGAGTAGCATATTTTAAATTGTCTCTACATAAAAGATATGCATAAGGTTTAATGTGATGGGAATTTGGAGCTACTATAATTAATCGACTAGTATTTTAAATTGTTTCAAGTTTCAGCAAGTCGGCTCTAGAGTTGAGACCATGCACAGTTCCATGCATGAGTATGGTGAGACCATTTGAGTATTGATTTTCTAAATTAACAACACCAAAAATGATTATGAATTCATATTTGGTATGCATGTAACTGCTTTCGCAAATAAGGATAATAATTTATTAGGAACAATATAGGGGAACCAACCATCATCATCCTCAACCAACGCACAAAGCAGAGGATGTCTGTGATGGGTTGGAGTTTCCAAGTTGTACAAAAGGAAGCCTATCAAGTGTCAAGACTCAAGACATTGATAATTTTTTCTATTTATTTTTTAACTATTAAATTCAAGAAATGCAAAGATGTTTTATTTATATACATTCTTCTCACTTCGATGTACCATATTTTGTGTTTTTCTTGAATTGGAAAATTCTTCATTAAGATTAAGGTTGTGTTTGGCATTGCTTGAAAAATGCAATTTTTCTTTTTTACTATTTAACTTATTTTTGCTACTATTCATGGGTCTCATTGCCCTTTTTGGTACTATTCATGAGTTTTCCTGTACTATTTTAGCTAACTTTTAACTTTATCTATAGTACATTCAGCAAAAAGTTTTCAATTTTAGCTAAATAAGTTATTCTCAAACCGACTCTAAATATTACAAATTTAAATATGTATTTAGTGTCGCATTATTTATAATTTAAAATAACATTATAGTTTGTATATAGTTAAATTCATAACATAAAATCTAAATTAATTATGAAATAGACCATCTTTATTTATTTCAAGTAAACTTCAAAAGATATTATTTGGGAAAAAAATTCCTGTTAAGCAAAAAAAGACTCTCTATAAGATCTACAAGAAACTATTCGGTGCTTAGCAATAACACTAATGGTATGAACTTGAAGTACAAATCGCTTTTTCTTGTACGTAATCATCAAATTATGGCAAACATCTTTATAGTGCTAATAATTTGCAGTGACATACCAAACTAGAAGCCTTGTTGGCTATTGGTGCTATCCAAGGCTTGAAGCTGTAAAATTCCTTTGTGAAAAATGAAGGCAAACAAAAGAAGGAAGACAACAATTTTAACGTGGTTGGGCCATAAAAGCCTACATCCACAGAGTCTTTATTATTTTTTAAAAGTAATGTTACAACCACAAATTATTTCATGGATATTAAAATATATATATATATATATATATATATGTATATGTGTGACAAATACAAGATAAAGTAATAAGTGACTGTTAAAAGAAACAAAAGGAGGTGCTACAAATCTGATTATTTTGTTTCAACATTATACAAAATCAAAACCTCATCAAGTCATGATGCCTTCCAATAGGGTCACTGGCCCTCTGTACCTGCATTCAAGGAGGACAATTATTCCTCTAAATATCATTGAATTAAGGGAAATCATTTCTATGTATATATAGGAAGAAGTTTTGGTTTTTAAAATAGTAAGGGGATTCATAGTAATGCAAGAAGGTTCAATTTTGGAATCCTAAACTCATTAAATGTTTTATGGAAATGGTTATACTGGTACTTGAGAGATAGTTAAGATTATAAACAACTAAATCATTCCCAGTAAATTAGTTAAACTTCTTACCCATTAAAATTCCATACTTAGTAATTTAAGCCAATGTCTAAATCAAAGTCATCAAACACATCTCTATAAAAAGTACTGAGTGTAATCACTAATGGCAGAAATAGCCAAATCGAAAATAGCTTAAACGTCATTTTGATTTATGTATTTTTCAATATGAATAGTACCATCATGTAATAAAATTTCACATGGCATCAATATTATTAGTTTCGCTAGAATAAAAGAAAGTACCATGACAAGCACATGGCATTGTGTTGGATATATGATCCCCCTCCATCCATAAAGGTTTGGAATGGGTTTTAGAGCAACAAGTACTATGTCATGAACAATTTACCTGTAAGTTGAAGTCTTTCTTGGCGGATTCTAGTTCTGAGGAGCTTTTCTCTAATCAAATGCAATTGAGCTACAACATCACTAATGTCCATCCTTTCTCTTGGAGATTCTATAGAACAAGAAACTCCAATTCCAAATATCAAAATCAAGCACTCTAGAATTTTGGGACTTCCTATATGATTTTGAATGTGAGTATCATTTGTCCTTGTTTCCATATCTTCTCTTTCCCAAAGGATAATAGGATCCACAATGTTAATCACTCGTTCGGGCAAAGCTCCTTTAACGAAATCATGAAGGTTCAAGTTGTCTTTGAAAATGTTATCAGTGGGCCTTTTTCCTGTAAACATCTCCAATAATAGTATGCCATAACTGTAGACATCACCATAAGTTGACACCTAGTTTCCCGAACCATATTCTGCAATTGCACAGAAAATTTACAATGTGATTGATAGTGTTTCATATTAAAAAAAAAAAAAATTATAATAGCACAACTTTGAAAGAGCTCTTTAGTGGCATATAAAAGGAAAAAAAATATGACAAGTGGAAATTTCTTTCAAGACATGCTACATCTTCTAAAAGGCTTCCTTAAGCTATTTCATGCTTGAAAGTACATCAAGAAATATTAAGAAAGAAAAAAAAATTAATGTTCAAAAATAGGAAAGATACTCACCTGGAGGAGCATAACCAATTGTTCCTCTTAATCCGATAGAGCTTGATTGATTAGCAAGACACTCTTGGCTGGCCTCATGAAGGAACCTTGCCAAGCCAAAGTCACCAACATGTCCAATCATTTCGTCATCGAGAAGAACATTGCTAGGCTTGAGGTCACAATGAACAATTGGTATATGGCAATGATGATGAAGATATTCCAATGCATGTGCAACATCAATAGCAATATTCAGGAACCTCATTTGTTCTTGAAATTGGATGCAACCACTCGTCTAGGTTGCCATTAGTCATGAACTCGTATACCAATGCTTTGAAATCATGACCTTGGTAGTCAACACTTGAACATGCTGTGAATACCTTTACCAGATTCTAATGTTTGATATTTCGCAAAGCCTCACATTCAGCAATGAAACTCTTGGAAGCTCCATGGTGCAAAAGATTGAGCACCTTGACAGCAACTATACGTCTATCTTGATCAAGAATTCCTCTATACACAGATCCAAAGCTTCCCACACCAATTAAATTAGTGGAGGAGAATGCATCTGTCGCTTTTAGGAGACTTTGGTAAGATACATTCAAAAATAAATTTTGTGAATTATTTAAAGTACTTTCTCTTCTCTTTCTTTTGAAAGAAAAGAAAAGTAGAAATGAAACCACCAAAGTTACTCCAAAAATTCCAAAAAGTATAGAGATTATTAGCTTCAAGGAATGAGGCAACTTCCTTTTCTTGGATTTATTGTATTTGCATACAGGAAGCTTGAACTTTGGCACTCCTCCACATAGCTCAGTATTTCCCTTAATTGAAGTTGCACTTGTGTTCTTGAAAACTCCCTTTGTTGGTACCTCACCTTAAAAATGGTTATAAGACAAATTCAATAACCCCAAGAAGATAAAGCTCTCCAAAAATTTTGGAATATTTCCAGAGAAATTGTTTTTAGAAAGATCTAAAACTTGAAGACCCCTTAATGATTCCAAAGATGAAGGAATGACCCCTTGAAAGAAGTTGCTTCTCATTGCAAGAATTTCAAGTTTTACACAATTACCAATACTCGTAGGAATTTCACCAAACAACATGTTTTCAGTAATTTTCAACTCTTGTAGATTTATGAAATTTCCTACTTCTATGGGAAAGACACCAGTAAATTTGTTGGCTGACAAGTCTAGAAAAATTAGTGAGAATAAGAGACTAAAGACTTGATATGATATGGTACCGTTGAGATTGTTATTAGCAAGATTCAAATCAATCATATTTTGACACTTGCCCAGACTCAAAGGGATGCTTCCTTGAAGATTATTATCCTGTAAATGCAAGCTTATCAAAAGAGTTAAATTTCCAAGAGATGAAGGAATGTTCCCAAAGAAATTGTTTTGAGATAAATCCAAATAATGTAACTTTCAAAGTTTTCCAATTTCAGAAGGAATATTTCCTGATAATTTATTGTTCCACATCTCTAGATCCTCCAAATTGATCAGATTTCCTATCCCGAGAGGAATGTTCCCAGATATTTTATTACTATCTAAATACAAGATGGTGAGAGTAGTTGAGAAATTGACAATGCACTTGGGCAACTCTCCATCAAAGTTATTTATGTTTATCTCTAAATTGGTTAGATATGTAGAATTTGTCAAAGAACAGAAAAAACTCAAGTCATTTGCCCTCCCATTTCCAAGCTTGTTGTCGTACATGACAAGTTTTGAAACTCTGTTTAACTTCTCCAAAGAAGGAACTTTTTCACTTAATTTATTTAGAGAAAATTGAAGTATCTCTAGATTTGAGGCATTAGATATTGAAATTGGGATAGGTCCAGTAAATTGATTGTCACTAATGCTTAAAAATTCGATATTTTGTAGGGTGATACCTATGTCCGATGGAAGATGCCCTCGGATTTGGTTGAATCCTACATCAAACTTTTTTAACGAAGACAAATTGAAGACTGCGGGAGGAATTCTTCTAGGCAACCTATTTGCACCGACATAAAAAATTGTAAGTTTCGTCAATTGGCCAAAAGAATGAGGGATACTCCCACCCAAGTTATTATAATCTGCAGCAACGCTTCTAGAGAGGATAAGTTGCCGAAAGAAGGTGGAGTTTTGACAAAGTGCCAAGAGTTGCAGGGATTTCCCCATCCAAAAGGTTGCGACCGAAATTAATGCGTTTGAGGTTGGTGCAATGGGATAAATTTCTTGGAATTTTTTCCACCAAGTGTGTTATTGTACAAATGTAGGATTTGCAATCTGCGTAAACGGTCAATTTCTGAAGGAATTTCATTATGAAAGCTATTGTTTGGGAGTGTTAGATTCTTCAAAAAACTTAAATTTCCAACATGTGGTGATATGGAGCCTACCAGTTTCGAAGTCTGCAGGTCCAACACAATGACTCTCTGATGTCGGCGGCCACAGGTAACCCCTCGCCATTGACAAAAGTGGATGCTATCATTCTAAGAGCTCATAACTTGGAGAGGATCATCAGTGATCTTGGCTTTGAACGCAAGCAACGCTAACCGGTCTGTCTCATTATTCCCGCCAACAACAGAGGTGACTAACAAGGCACACCAAAAGACAAGAAGGATAAAAGCATGCATGTAAAAAGATGACGATGATGGAGCTGAACTCATGTCGTAAAGCACCATCCACAGTCACGTAGTTTGGTACAAACTCTTTTTTATTTTTTGCTAAGAGGTAAAATTGGGTGTCTTTTTGTGAAAACAATCAGGGTTTGATTTCGCTGCTTAGGTACTTAGGAAAAAGCACATATTTATAAGAAGGTAGAGAAAGAACAAACTTTCTGGGAACTTTCAAGAGCGATGTAGTGCATTTGTACCTAATCCACTATAAAATTAAGGAGTAATCAACCTGCCTAAGCACACGAAATATTCCACAAGGGTATTCATTGTTTTTGAAAGAATATATTACTAGTTTATCATGGAATACGTATTAGTCTTATTAATACATAATAATATAAAAACAACACCGTTATTTTGGGTGTAGAAAATAATTGTGTCTTCCACTAATAAAAGCTATAAACCAGTGAGGGGAGAGAATTGTGAGCAATGAATAAGTTGGGCAACATTCAACTATCGAAGCTAATAATGTCTTCCATTACAGAAGCTATATAAAAGATATATACTCATATGTGAGAATAGAATAAGTTTGATAAAATTCAACATTTCTCCTTCAAGAATCGTGTTTGACAAGCTCGTTTCATTTGCTTTCGGAACTTTTAGATGTGCTGCCTTTGGTTCAGTCCGAAGAGACGCATCTAAATTCAAGCTTGGGGATCATAGCCAGAGAGAATGCTGGACACAATATTTACATTGCCCAATAGAAACTAGACCCCAGTATTTTCCGAGTCCAAGATGTCAATAATGCTCCAACTCCAAGTACCAAGGGTATGTGTAAAATTAGGTCCAGAGCTGATTACAACTAGAGTGCGGAGTGATTTGGGCCCAAAATGTCATAAGTTACATTAATAGAATTGGTGGGTAAATATGGTGGTCCATTATTTAGATGAATGATAAGATAAAGCGTCTGATGTTTTCAACATCCCACTAAAATATTTTGGTATTTTTGAACAATGTTCTCTTGTCCGTAGAGCATTTTAGTCGTGGGTTTGGATTAACATTTTTGCTAAAAAGTTGAAAAAAGTACTATTGTGCCTACATAATTTGAAGTTTTAATAAATTAAATTATAATAAATAAATAAAGCTAACGAAATTAAGTAAATCCACACAAACTTCCTAGTATTCTTCTGAAATGCCAATAAATACTGTTGTTCTTGTTGTAGCTTTGTCCTATTGAGTCTTCTTACGTTTTACAATTTTTTCTACCTTTGAGGCTTTGGAGAGCTCGAAACATTGTGCGCCGAGGGCAGACTGAAATCCTTCTCACCTGTTCCAGTGTAACCACATTTCCCTTATATGCAACTATGATAGCCCAAGTAATGTGGATTGGATTGGATAATTATATGTTAAGTGGAGTCCCACATTAAGTGTTTATAAGTTCAAACTATTTTTATACAAGCACTTAGAAGAAGCCTTAATTCAAACTTAATTAGTACATTTAAGTATAGGTTAGATGTGGCTAGCATTTTCTTGAATCATGACAAATAGTACCAAAAATTACTTAGCAATCGCATGTGTAGCACAACACAATTAGACCCAACAAGAATACCTTTAGAAGATCCTTCTACATCTTTCTCTTCAAAAGAACACTAGCTAGCCGCATGCCCTGTAAAGATTGATTGCTAAATGCTACCCAAAAAAAAAAACAGCCAAGGCTTTTTTGATTTGTTTGGCTGCCAAGAAAGAAAAGTTCAAAATGAATCAAGCATTTAGGAATTAGGACACATTTTTCATTCCACAACCATGCAGCTAGTCACCATGAAGCCCCAAAAATACATGCCGTTTTTCTAATATTAGAATTTCAAAGGAGTCTCCTTCTGCTCTCTCTCTCTCTCTCTCTCTCTCATATATATTCTGTAGAAGACACTTTACAGTAACATTTTTTGATACTCAACTTGTCCAGCAAACAAAAACCTATAAATGTGGATCTCTCTTTCATCACCTGACACATGACAAACAAATTTTAGTTAATGTTCTGAAGAGTCAGGTGAATCTGTATTAAGTACTAAGAAGGCAAGAACTGAATTAACAGAGAAAATAATTGCAAAGGTAATAGATTATCATTTAGCAACAAGTCACTTATGACTTGCAGGTACCATGGTCTCAAATTTATCATATCAAATAATGGGCCAAGACAAGGACTGCATGAGTAACTAAAGAGCCCTGCCACTTGTAAGAGTTGGGAAATCCACTCTCAACCGACTTCAGGGTGCACCATAAATACATGGAATATAATTGCAATATAAATACGATGAGGAATAAAATTTCCAACTCAATGTTGCTCTGTGACTATTTACAATTTTTTTTAGTTTGGTTAAACAAATCAATAATTAAACATTTTAGTCTATACTCATTTTCTAAATACCCATTTGTTTTAGACATTGTTTCCAAGTCAGTTATGAAAGTTTCATACACATAAAAAGAGAGCTGAAAAATCTCAGGTCAGGAATTATCAGATGGAGACAACATATGATATCTTTTACAATAATGCATGATGACCAGATATAAAAATGAAAAGCTTAATAAATAGAACGCTGAAAGTAATAGAATTTGTAAAAAAGGAATGGCATTATGTTTCACAGCCACGGCCACCTCCACTTTTTATTTGTATCTATTTTTGGCATATTTCCAATCAGAGTTGAAATGAACATGAACAATAGTTGAAGTGCATTACTAATGAGAATGTTCTTTTATTTTCCTGCATCAAGTATCATGACTGGTTGGTGCAATGCATGACAAAAATATCCACTTAAAACTTGTCTGGCAAAAAAGAAAGAGTTGTTTATGCTTAAGGACATGATTACATGATAAAGCAAGGGTGTAGCTACATGAATTCTGCATGCAAATTCTTACATGGACATGAAGTTGGGAAATTGACAATATGAAGCGAAAACAAAAATGGAAAAATGCATGGTACGGTTGCTACCCTTGCCCATGTCATTATCTTTTTTCTACTATAGGTTTAAAGCTGTCACTGATGTAAAATAAGAATAAATAAAGTTAATTATAGCATGCAAAGAAAGATTAATTATTTCCTTGCTTGTCTCCTATATCTAAAGCTCAGATAGATATCCTGACTAAGGTCAATGGGGTAAAGATACCAAATTTTACATATTTCACTTGCAGCATCCCTAGGAAATTTTAGAGAATGCACAAAAAAGTACAAGTTACAAAATTCTTAATCACTCAACCAATTGCCAAAAAAAGAAAAAGAAAAATACACATCAGTACAAGACCAACGCACTATTAATTCGACTCTAAATCAAAAACGTTGTGCCCCTTATACAAAGGGAAAGTAAAGGGAAGAAAGGAGTATAAACCTTTGCTAAGATTTACATAAATTGAGGGAAAACATACATTGAGACTGGATATAAAATGCACAAAAAGCTTAATAGAAACTGGAATAAAAACAATTGGGCCTACAAAAAGTTTTTATAAGAAATTGAATCGAGTACATGTATATCATGCCTAGATGCACAAAAGTAATGCATTTCCCTTTTCGACAGTGATGTAGAAAAAGACAAATGCAATGCCTTTCCAATTTCTTCACTGATAAGTAATGACATAGCAACAGCGATGCTTCCAAGCTTCTTAAGAAACTTCGAACTAGTTAATGGCTTAATGCTCATAAATCTAACTTCATTGAAAGAATTCAATAAGAAAACCATGATATGTTATAATAATTTGAATTCAATAAGAAGCTATTATGTCTTCAGTTGCAAGTTTTTCTACAAACTAGAGAGAAACATATAATTCTAATTAACCTTTGATATGAAAGGTTACAACATTGCGATTTGTGAATGACAAATCCTTGTACAAACCAAATACATATTATCACAAGTTTCGAAGAAAATTGAACTTCTTAGGAAGGACATACAAACGCCAGAGATTTAGTCTTTTTTTAGCATTGCATACTAATGTGAAATTCCTAATAACTTCATATTTTTTGAAAGGTAGATGTCTTCCAAGCAATCATTATGATTCACATTTGACTCTTAAACAAGTTGATCATTTCATACGGCCCTAGAAACATTAAGCTATTGAGTGTGTTAGGCCTTACCATTGAGCAATTTTCAGCTGACAGGGGCCGGATGGGTATTTGATGGAGCCACAATTGGAGATGAAGAGGCGTCCCTCTTCCTTCCACTGCCACTACTTACCAAATGCAGTTGTGAAATACTTGGGAATGCATTTTTCTCATCAAACCCTTGATCATAGAGATACCCTCTGAATACATGGCCACTGATGCTCACAGTAGCCTGGTAGACAAACTCAGCTGCACCATCACTGATGGTAGTGACTCTGTGACACCTAAAAACCGCCGGTGCACGAACTTGGCCTGGTAAGGACTTTTTAAAACTTGCATCTGTGATTTAACTAAACCCAATTCAGTGAAATGCCTCAATTTCACTTATAAAAAAAAAATTAAAATAAAAAAGATTCCTCAATTCCATTAATCAGCAACTTAGAAATGCAGAGCATTAAGACAGAGGAAAAGACAACCTTAAAATCTATAATCCAGCAAAAACAAGTCATTCTGTTTAAAGGTTGCTTCTTACTTCAACAAAATCCAAGTTAACTCTCTCAAGTTCATGTTACGATCACTTTCAAACACACAAAATTCCAGATAAAGGGAAAGAGAGCAATTTGAATCAATTATTCAACAAACCAAACTCCTTTTTTGGATTACTCTAATAATTAAAAACCACTCCCCCCAACAGAGAAGAGGAATATAAAAAGGCATAAATAGAGTACAAGTAGAAAGTGTAAAGCTTGCATCTACTAGATTCTTTAAACCCAAGTCAGCTTTTGCAACAGTCGATTACCATATAACTTTGAAACATAGACAAATCAAAGAGAGAGTGAGAAAGAGAGAAAGAAAAGGGTGAGTACCTTGATGTCTAGAGCTAATGTCAATACTCCTTGGAGTGGTAGCATTAGATGTAGAAGCATGAGAAGCACTGGTAACATTAAAGTTTGGCACCACAACTCTTGTCCTTTTAACACCAGAAGAAGACCCAGAAGAACCACCACCAATAGTACTAGCACCACCCACCATTAACATCTTCCTCTCCCTTCTTCTAGCTGCTGGCACCCACGTGCTCCTCACGTGAGTAGAACAATCATAACCACGAGTTTACAACAAGTCCTACACCTCCTATGGCTACAATCCTTCTTGGCTCTATTCCCACAGTCCTTGCACACTCTCATACCATTCTCCACCATTTGCTCAGAATCATCACTTTCAGTAGTGTTGTTATTTAGTCCATCTTTCTTGCCACAACTCTGTTCTTGGCCTCTCTTTAGGCTCCAATAACAGTTGGGGTTATTTGAGCTATTACCACAATCTTGGACACCATGATTAGAAGGTGGTGTAATGCATGGAGTGGCAGTGAGTAGCGGGAAAATCCCGAGGCTAACTCCAAGTGAAGCTGAGGAAGGTATAGGTTGGGATGGTGATTAGAGTTAATGGGTTGGTTTTGTTGTTGCTGCATGGATGGAGTTGGAGCTATGAAACCAACTTCAGTGAGAACATTACATAGTTTTGGGCCTTTATGCCATTAAAATAAAATTCACCATAGTTTTGGGATACATAGATGTTGGGGGTGGGGGGATTTACTGTGTAGTCGTTTTGTTTAAAGTCAATTAGGCTTGGTTTTTACTAGAATTTTGAGGATTTGGGGGTTTGATAATGATATTCCTGATTCCTTATTAGTTGAGCTGCCAGGTGAATGTGCTTTTAAGGTTACTATTGATAACCCATGGAAGCACAACAAATGCTCGCATAGAAAGTTGTCTGGCCATTATTTTCTACATACCTTAAAAAGCCAGTTAAGGTTATGATACCAAAGAATGGTGGTCGACCAAGTACCTCTTCACAGGCTTCAAACACAAAGAACACAAAGAAGAAAAAAAAAAGTTGAAAATTGCATTGTTGTTTTTTTGGATTATATTTGTAATCGTTCTCATTTCATTAGATTCAACAGAAAAAGTATCGGATTATAGATATTTGCTCATTTTCCAAACATAAAGAGAGAAATTGGTAAGTTTCAAAGATAAATGTGAAAATTATGAATTGTTCCAAATATAAAGGAGGAAAGTACTTTTTTCCCAATTATAAATATCTAAATAATCATATAATACCTAAAATTATAAAATATTATATAAGATAAATATAAAAATAAATAAATAATAATATAACTCTAAATGAACTTAATTGTTAAATATATGTAAGTTGCATTATGTTAAATTTAACAACCTTAATTATACATGCGTGAGAGTTGAGACCATACACAGTTGCATGCGTGAGTATTCAAGGCATGCAAAGATACTTGGCGAAAATACTATTTTCGTCTCTATATTTTCTCCTTATTCCTACTTTAGTCCTTACTTTTTATTTTTACAATTTTTAGTCATTATTTTGAAAAACATGTTATGTTTTGGTCCCTGCCATCATCATTCTAACGGAAATATCATACGTGGCTAATTAAATGCATTGTTGGCACTCAATTTGCTTACATAGCCATTAAAATAAGAGAGATATTATGTCTACAACAATTTTATAATATTTTTACAACAAATCACAGGTAGTTAGTTGTTATTGGTTCAAATTTGAAACTAACACTAAAATTACTTTTTTGCCCCAACAATAACAACTGGTAACAACTTGCCACTTAGGATTTGTTGTAAAAATGTTGTAAAGATGTTGTAGACATATCATTTCTCTTAAAGTAATAATAAAAAATTTTAATTTAGCATTTGAATAATACCACATCAGCATTTTAATATTTTAAAAATAAAATAAAATAAAATTTTAATTATTATTTAATTATTTAAATAATAATTAAATAATTAAAACAAAATTTTCTTTTCTTTTCTTTTCATTATTTTTTTGGAAGATTACATCAGTTTATGTTCTTTGTATTCTTATTGTTCATATTCTTCATGTTTTTAGTAAATTAATTCTTATTTTCTTTTCTTTTCTTTACTTTTGCAGTACTTTCTTTATAACCAAACAAATCAAAATTCAAAACTTAGATCAAACAATAATCAACATACACCAATCAAAACCAAAAATCAACATACACCCACCAAAATTCAAATACCAGAAATCAACCTACACCAACAATCAAACCCAGAAATAGATCTACATATCTAGAAATTTGAACCCAACATACACCCACTAAAATCAAAAGATCTGCATCTTCTTTGTTCACAAAATCAACACCAATCTCCAAGTTGGAAACCCACCAAAAACACAAAATCAGATCCAACTTGGAAACCCACCGATCTCCACCATCCTCCAAATCCCACCATTCTCTCGAACTCACCCTTTGGAATCACAACCCACAAACCCACAAATCTACCACAGATCAGTGCACCAATCTGCCACAAACCCAGATCAACAAAACTCACAACCCACAAACCCAGATCAACAAATTACAAACCCCAAAGACGATGACATCATCGATCAATTCAAGAAAGGAGAAGATCCGCATTTGCTTGTGGCCGCACTCATAGCAACAGTAACCTTAGCAACTGGTTTCACCATGCCTAGTGGTTACATCGGCGAAAAGGGCCCAGACCAAGGCCTAGCAATTCTTACAAACAATTCAGCTTTCAAAGCATTTCTCATAAATAATACAATAGCAGACACAAGACACAAGACAGTGATCAATTTGCTCTCTAGTTATTCTGTTCTTGCCCACCTTTTTGCGTCGTTGTGCAAACACAAGATAGTGATCAATTTACTATTCTGGACTCAGTTTGGTTGCATCGGTCTTGCCATGTTGGCCATGGAGTTGGAAAGAGTTGTAAGAGTTTTGGAAGAGAGAGAGGAAGTTTGAGAATATTTTAGAAGGCAGGGGAACACAAAGAACATGATGATGTTCTTCCAAAAAAATTAATGAAAATATAAAATTAATTTAATTATCTTATTTTAAAAAAAAAAAAAAGGAATTGAGAATTCTGTTATTAATTTTTTTTTTCTGTTGTGTTTATTTATTTAAATGCTGATGTGGACTTTTTTTAATGTTAATTAAAATTTTTTATTATTATTTTAATGACCACGTAGGTATTTTAAGTGTCAACAGTGCACTTTGTTAGCCACGTAAGATATTTTTGTTAGAGAGATGACGGTAGGGACCAAAACAGAACTCGTTTTTCAATATAGGGACTAAAAGTGATAAAAATAAAAAGTAAGGACCAAAGTGGTAATATGGTGAAAATATAAGGATGAAAATGGTATTTCCGCCGAGATACTTTACTTATATGAAAAGCCCGTTTCATTCGCTTTGAGATCAGCTAGAAACAATACGTACAAGGCCCAATACAACTAGACCGCAGAATGATTTGGACCCAAAATATCATAAGTTACATAAATAGATTTTTTGTTTTAGTTTTTTTTTTTTTAGTTTTTTTTTTTTTCGAATAAACAGTAATACTTATTAGAACACACACAAAAATAGTAATAATAGTGTTTTAAACCGGCAATATGCACAAGGCCCAATACAACTAGACCACAAAATGATTTGGACCCAAAATATCATAAGTTACATGAATAAATTTTTTTTTTTTTTTAGTAAACAATAATACTTATTAGAACACATACAAAAATAATAATAATAGTGTTTTAAATCGGATTTATAATACATTACATAATCAGAGTACAACTACAAAAGAACTTAACCTTTGTAGTTGAACAATGTTCTCTTGTAGAGCATTTTTAGTTGTGGTTTTGGATTAACTTTTTTTTCTTCTACAAAGTTGAAAAATGTACCTCTATACCTAAATAATTTGAAGTTTTAATAAGTTAAATTAAAAAAGAAGAAAAAAAAAAAAAAAAACTAACGAAACTAAGTAAATCCACACACTCTTATAGTATTCTTCTGAAATGTCACTGAATACAGTTGTTTTGGTTGAAGCCTAGTTCCATTGTTTCCGCAGGAAATTAAGGGGAAAAAAGTGGTAGAGAAAACTCTATACCAATTTGTGGGATGTTATAAATCTCATGATTCAAATTCAATATTACAAATGTAAAATTGTATTCAATTCCACATTATTTATTTACTTTTTTTAATTTGATAGTTACTTTGAGGTATGAGAGATTTGAATCTTAGATGTCATGGACACATTAGGAGGTGTCAACTAGTTGAATTACAAAATTCTTGACAAAATAAAATTTTAACTGTAAAATAGACTTTAAAATAAGGACTATGGGATAAAAATAAAAAATAAAATAAAATAAAATAAAAGATAAAAAAAAGTAGTTATGATCCTCCTACATGTCCAAATTTGAATCTTAAATGTCATGAACATACTAGGAGATGCTAACTAATTGAACTACAAAAAAATGAAGAACATAGTCATGACTTATGACTTATGAGCATGACAAACATTGAGTAGCATGGTTTTAAAAACCGAACTGGTCAATGAAATGATTTTGCACTTGGTTCCCGATTTTGCACCTGGTTCCTGGTTTTTACCGGTTCTGGGTGGTTTTACCGGATCGGACTACTACCTGATTCCTAGTTAAACTAGTTGGACCAGTCGATCCGATCTGGTTTTTAAAACCATGTTAAGTAGTGCCAAATTTTTTTTTTTTTAAGAGAGTTTCAATTTATGACATTCGCTCCTGATAAAGTCATAAGTCATGACTTATGACTTATGAGCATGACAAACATTGAGTAGCATGGTTTTAAAAACCGAACTGGTCAATGAACCGATTTTGCACTTGGTTCCCGATTTTGCACCTGGTTCCTGGTTTTTATCGGTTCTGGGTGGTTTTACTGAATCAGACTAGTACCTGATTCCTAGTTAAACTAGTTGGACCAGCCGATCCGATCTAGTTTTTAAAACCATGTTAAGTAGTGCCAATTTTTTTTTTTTTAAGAGAGTTTCAACTTATGGCGTTCACTCTTAATAATAGCTCCTTACCATCTCATCAGACCAAAACACCAATCAGTTTTTAATGTAGGTAGGGATTGAACCCTAGATATTTTATTCATCCATCAAATATGCATTTCTTTTACCTGTACTTATATTAAAAAAAATGGAGAACACAGTCATGACTTATGAACATGACAAACATTGAGTAGTGCCAAATTTTTTTTTTTTTAATGGCCTGTGCCAATTATTATTATTATTTTTTGGAGAGTTTCAACCTATAACATCCGCTCCTGATGACAGCTTTTTATCATCTCATTAGACCAAGACACCAATCTGTTTTTGGTGTATGCAGGGATTGAATCTCAGATCTCTTATTCAACTATCAAAGATTTTAGCAGTTGAGCTAATTGGAACTCATTAGTGCCAATTAATTTTAGTGACAGATGAAATTCCGCTCATTATTACCAAATCAGAAGCGCTATTGGTTCCTTGTGCCATCCAAGATGTCACGTTACTCTTCAGCAAAAATGAAATTACCATCTACAGAGTCTAGACAGTCTAGACCATCAAATAATTGACGATCAGGAAGAAAGTATCCATCTTCTATAGGGTTGTAGTGCTTTCCCCTCCAAACCAAGCCTGTGTTCCTTCTAAATTGTCATTAATTATGATACATGGCATCAAGTCTAGCATCCACATTGGGAAAGAGAGACAGTTTTGAAAGTAATTGCAACAAGAGAAAAGGTTGGAGGTAAAAAGTGCCAAAGTTGATTACTTGAAGGATATGGAGAACTTTCAGTACTTTTTTCATTACAATTGATTTTTTTTTTTTTTTTTGGTCTACATAGTTTCAATTTTTTCAATAAAGTCATTCTACCTCTATTTTGTATTTAGTATTTTGACTATTTTGATTCCATCCACCTCCATTTAGATTGTGCCATTATATACTACAGACTACAAAGCCTACAATATTTTGATTTGTTTTCCTAATGTTCAATTTTCAATTTGAAAAAAAATAAATAACTAATATATTATTTGCGAAAAAAGGTGTTTAAAAATATAAGACATCTATATATCTCTATATAATATCTAAAAACTGAAGCGTAATATTTATTGTTACTATGCTCCTATTGAGCCATATTAGCATTTCAGTAAATTGGCTCCAATTCGGTCCATTTCAGTTTACTTTAGTCCAATCCAGTCCACTTAGATCCAGTTCGGTCTATTTTGGTTTAATTCGGTCCTTTAGGTCCATTTCTGTCGACTTAAGTCCACTTTAGTCCATTCGGTCTAGATCCTTCCATTTTAGTCCATTTCAGTTCACGTTAGTCCAGTACGGTCCATTTTGGTGCATCTTGGGTTTAATTCGGTCCATTTAGTCCACTTCGGTTCATTTCGGTTTACTTTGATCTATTTGGTCCATTATGCTCTCTCTCTCTCTCTCTCTCTCTCTCTCTCTCTCTCTCTCTCTCTCTCTCTCTCTCTCTCTCCCCTTTAGATTGATGAATTTTTATGTTTTTTAATACCTCAACTTTGGGTTGTTTTGGTGTTGTGTTTTTTGAGTGCCTCATCCTCCTCTCTCTCTCTCTCCCTTTTATAATTTTAATTTGACTTTTGTTTGATTTAATCATTAGTTTGGAAGTGAGAATTTGAGGTCATATCAAAACACAATCTCTATGGCTATATATTTGAATGTGCCTATCAATTATTTGAGTAATATCAATAATTATATGATAAGTTTTTATTATTTTGATTCATGATAATCTCCTTAAATTAATAAGAAATTAATTTAACCAAAATAGCAGTTTTGAAATTGGCGTGTAAGTTTAACAAAAAAAAAAAAAAAAAGATATTAATTTGTACCTTAAAAACTTTAGTGGTATCGAAAGAAATTAGGAAAATATAATGCATAATAACAATAGCTAGAAAAATATGGACCACCTAAAAAAGAATAATATCAATCAAAACACTAAAAATAATAAAATTATATATTTGTAAAAATAGAGAGATTAACATTACATTTAGAACTTGCTTAATTTTTAGGGAATTAAAATTTTCTACAATAAAATTTAGAAAGTAAATTATACATCATACTATATCTCAAAATAATTATATATGCATGAGTCTACGACTAGTTATTGTTTAAAAGAATTAGCCTCAACTTGAAAAAAAAAAAATTATTTCTTCTCTTTTCCTCGTACTCCTGTATGTCTCCACCACTTCATGTCACTACATTTTTAAGAATGCATCATATATTTGTACAATATTCCTGAATCTTCTCATATTGGAATTCATTTTCTACATGAAACTTCGGCCATAACAAGGTAATCAAAAGTAAATTACAAACACGGAGATATAATTGAACAAGAAAACAATGACAAATACAAGAGAAACTAATAAGTGATTGTCTAATTATTTTGTTACAAGATTATACAAAAATCAAAACCTCATCAAGTCATGTTGGCACTTCCCGATGGAGTCACCGGCCTTCTGTACCTGCAATGAAGGAAGACAATTACATCTCTAAATCTTTGAAAGAAAATGCTTTGGATTTTAAAATAGATCGATGTTATGTGGTGAATGAGGTTTACCCTTAAAAGAGTGAGGAAGAGGATTCATAATAATGCAAGAAGGTAAGTCTAGTGCCAAAAATGGTGGAAATCACCAAATCAAAAATAACTTAAATGCCCTATTGGAAAAAAATTTGGTTTTCCACAAACAATTTGAAGTGGAAAAAAACAGTTTTCCTGAATCATAGAAAAGAATTAGATTCATTCTTACTTATATGATTGTTATCAAATTTACGACATCTATATTTTCAATATTTATGAATAAAAGGAACTAATGTGAAAATCAAATGTTGTTGGCTATATAATCCTCCTCCCCCGGTCCCCCTAAAGGTTTGTAGTGGGTGCTAGAGCAAGTACTGTGTCATAAAAAATTTACCTTTCAGTTGAACTATTTCTTTGCATATATATTTAAGTTCTGAGGAGCTTTTCTCTGATCAAATTTATCTGAGCTACAACATCACTAATGTTCATCCTCTCCCTTGGGAATTCCATAGAACAAGAAACTCCAATTTCAAATTTCAAAATCAAGCACTCTAAAATTTTGGGACATCCAATTCGATTTTGACTGTGAGTAACATTTGTCCTTGTTTCAGTATCTTCTTTTTCCAAATGAAGAGTAGGGTGCACAATATCAATCACTCGTTCGGGAAAAATTGCTTTAACAAAATCATGAAGGTTCAAGTTATCTATGAACATGTTATCTGTGGGTCTTTTTTCTGTGAACATCTTCGACAATAATATATCATAACTGTAGATATCACTAGTGGTTGAGACCTCGTTTCCCATACCGTACTCTACAATTGCAAATAACATTTATTATTTGATTGACCTAGTTCCATATTAAAAAACAAGGGGAAACATATAACCTCACAAGTTATGCAACATATAATAGGAAAAATATTATGACATGCAGAAAAGCTTTTTAAAGACATGCTCAATCTTGTACAGGACATTCTTACTTGAATTATATTTCATCCTTGAAAGTACATTAAGAAATATTATGAAAAAACATAAATTAAAGTAAAGAAATGGTAAAGTTATTTACCTGGAGGAGCATAACCAATTGTCCCTCTTAATCCGATAGAACTTGATTGATTAGTGAAACAGTCTTGGGTGGTCTCAAGAAGGAACCTTGCCAAGCCAAAGTCCCCCACATGTCCGATCATTTCATCATCGAGAAGAATATTGCTAGGCTTGAGGTCGCAATGAACAATTGTTGTATGACAATGATGATGAAGATATTCTAATGCATTTGCAACATCAATGGCAATATTTATTCTTTGAAGAAGATTCAAATTCCTTTTTTCCAAAGGAGCCTAATTTGTTCTTGCAATTGGATGCAACCACTCATCTAGGTTGCCATTACTCATATACTCATATACCAATGCTTTGAAATCATGACCTTGATAGTCAACACCTGAACATGCTGTGAGTACTTTTACAAGATTTCGATTTCTGATATTTCGCAAAGCATCACATTCAACAATGAAACTCTTGGAAGCTCCACAGTACAAAAGGTTGAGCACCTTGACAGCAACTATATGTCTATTCTAATCAAGAATCTCTCTATACACAGATCCAAAACTTCCCACACCAATTAAATTAGTGGAGGAGAATGCATCTGTAGCTTTTAGGAGACTTTGGTAAGATACATTTAAAAGTAAATTTTGTGAATTATTTAAAATACTTTATCTCCTCTTTCTTTTAAAAGAGAAGAGAAGTAGAAATGAAATCACCAAAGTTACTCCAAAAAGCCCAAAAAGTCTAGAGATTATTAGCTTCAATGAATGAGTCAACTTCCTTTTCTTGGATTTGTTGTATTTGCAAAGAGGAAGCTTGAACTTAGGCACACCTCCACATAGCTCAATATTTCCCTTAATTGAAGTTGCACTTGTGTTCTTGAAAACTCCCCATGTTGGTACGTCACCCTCAAAATGATTATATGACAAATTTAATAGCTGCAGGAAGTCAAAGAGCTCCAAAAATCTTGGAATGTTGCCAGATAAATTGTTATTGGAAAGGTCTAACACTTTGAGGCCTCTTAATGATTCCAAAGATGAAGGAATGACCCATTGGAAGAAGTTTCGACTCATGGATAGAAATTCTAGTTTTACACAGCTATCAAGACTTGTTGGAATTTCACCAAACAACATGTTTTTAGATATATCCAAGTATTCCAGATTTTTGAAATTTCCTACTTCCATGGGTAGGACACCTGTAAATTTGTTGTTTGACAAGTCTAGACCAATCGGTGAGAATGAGAGACCAATGACTTGAGATGATATGATACCACTGAGGTTATTATTATGAAGATTCAAATACACCACATTTTGACACTTTCCTAGACTTAAAGGGATACTTCCTTCAAGATTATTCTCATTTAAATACAAATTTTTCAAAATCAATAAATTTCCCAAAGAGGATGGCATGTTCCCAAAGAAATTGTTTTGAGATAAAGCCAAATATTGTAACTTATGAAGCTTTCCAATTTCAAAGGGAATATTAATCTATTGTTCCACATCTCTAGTGTCTCCAAGTTGATAGATTTCCTATCCCATAGGAAAGTTTCCAGATATTTTATTATTATCTAGATTCAATATGGTGACAGTAGTTGAGAAATTGACAATGCATTTGGGCAACTCTCCCCCAAAGTTATTTACTTGTATTTGCAATTTTTTGAGATAGGTGGCATTTGTCAAAGAACAGAGAAAACTCAAGTCATTTGCCCCTCCACTTCCAAGATGGTTAAGGCAAATGAGGAAAGATAAAATTCCATTTAGCTTCTCCAACGACAGAACATTTCCAGCTAGTTTATTTCCGTTCAATTGAAGTTGTACTAGATTTGATGCATTAGATATTGAAATTGGGATGGATCCAGAAAATTGATTGTTGCCAACAATATTCCTATGTCTAAAGGAAGATGCCACTGGATTTGGTTGGATCCTAAATCAAAGCTTATTAATGAAGATAGATTGAAAACGGAGGGAGGAATCGTACTAATTAAACAACATATTTTAACTCATACCAATAAATGTAAGTTTGGTCAATTTGCCAAAAGAATCAGAGATACTCCCAACCAAGTTATTATAAAGTGTAGCAAACACTTCTAGAGAGGATAAGTTTCCCAAAGAAGGTGCGATACATTAAATCATATTATTTTTCTGAATAGCAAAGTATTGGAGCTTTGTCAAGGTACCAAGGTTCGCGGGGATTTCTCTGGACAAATCATTAAAACCAACACACAAAACAATGATGTTGGTGCAGTTGGATAAATTGCTAGGAATTTTACCACTAAGTGTGTTATTTTGCAATTGTAAGAATCGAATTCTTTGCAAATGACCAAGTTCAAGAGGGATTTCATTATGAAAGCTGCTGTTTTGGAGGGTTAGATTTCTCAAAAAACTTAAATTTCCAATATAATTTCCAATATATGGTGAAATGGAGCCTACTAGTTTCAGAGATTGCAAGTCTAACACAGTGACTCTCTGATGTCAGCGACCACAAGTTACCCCTTGCCATTGGCAAAAGTGGATGCTAGCATTCCAAGAGCTCAAAGCGCCAAGAGGGTCATGAATGATCTTGGCTTTGAACTCAAGCAACGCCGAGCGGTCTGTCTCATTATTCCCACCAATCACAGAGGTTACTAGCAAGCCACACCAAAAGAGAAGAATAAAAACATTGACACAAAAAGATGAGGATGGTGGAGCTGAACTCATGCGGTAAAGCGCCATGCAATTTGGTACACTTCTTTTCTTCTTTTTTGGCTAAGAAATACAACTGGGTGTTGTTTGGTTTAAACAGAGGGATTGATTTCACTGCTACTTAGGTGCTCAGGGAAAAGCACAATTATAAAGATGGTAGAGATGATCGTGACAGGATAGAAATTGATGAAGAGTCATCTATGTGTTCTTCATCGAACCTGTCGTAATCAAGGGAAGTGTCGTGAAGAGAACGTAATTGACATAAATTTAGCAAGTGGTAGGAAAGTCATGAGAGTGTGATTGAATTCTGTCTATGATGCCAACTGCCGAGTATGGAGATAAGAAAGGCCGTTAACGAGATTGAAAACTGGGAAGAAAAACAAACGACAGGTGAATAAACAAGAGAGGCCGTATTAATAGTCTCATATTCAACAATGACACTTTTGGAAGCTTTATGGCTCAAAAGGTTGAGCACCTTGATGGCAACCTTATGTCTCTCTTGATCAAGAATTTCTCTTTACACAAATCCAAAATTAATCCACACAATTAAATTTCCTTAATACTTTTTTTACTTTTTAAAGAGTAGAGAAGTAAAAATGGCATCACCAAAGTTATTAACTTCAAGGAAAGAGTCAACTGCCCCTTCGTGGATTTATTGCAATATATGCATACAAGAATCTCAAATTTAGGCATGCTTCCATAGAGCTTACTATTTCCCTTATCAAGGTTGTGTTTTTGAAAACTTCAATAGTCCAATAGTAAGACTTGGAATTTGTGCAATGCATGGAAAAGTTTTGGAGAGAGTCTCAAAAAGCTCTTGTGATGAAGGGAGTATACACGAAATTCTCAGATCTGTGAGATGGAGAAGTAGAGAAAAATATGCATCAAAGAAAATAATCCCACAATGCAATATTTACATGATTCTGCAATTTTCCTACATCTATGGACTAAGCCTCATAATAAACCCCATTAAAAACAGTAGCACTTTTATATTGGGTTGGGTCATAATTCAGATTAAACACAAATAGGCTTTACAAAGCCCAACCCAACAAAGGAAATATTTGATAGCTGGTAAGTAAATAGAGAGAAAACAAAAAATTGGAGAGGAACCCCAATCCCAAATTTACAAAAATTTATTTCATTTTCAAAAAAATTCTTATCGTTTCCTACCTTCATTTGTCTTTTAGTGTTCTACTTCTACAAGACATGCATGATGGATTGACAGGTTCTTGCAAGTCTCACATTTTTTTAAAAAATAATTGTAGTATGCTGCTAACTTCGTAACTCAAACTTTTTCTTCCTTAAACTCCAAGTATTTTGTACATGGTGAGGTGTCAATTAAGGCACAAAACTCTTGGCAAGTCTCATATTAATTGTTCTACATTTTCATTGTGTACGGTATTCCAATCCATCATATTTGAAGAATTTCTGACATAGCCAGACAAATTTATTTCAAGATTAATAAATTCATAGTTCTCATCCACTTCATCCAAACCCACCCCGAGGTTGTTTAAGAACATTGATATTGATAAGATTTGAAACTTTGAATTGCTAAATGCTGTTTGTTGGATGAATTTTGGTGGGAAAAAAAAAAGATTTTGATATCTGAGTTGCCTCAACGTGGGCTAGATGGGCGGTCAACTATTAAGCAGAAGTGGAGGCCCTTCAGGACTTAGGCTAGGTTTCGAAAAAGAAACCCATTAACTTAATTTCCAAAGAGAAGCCCAATGTCTGGAAAAAATATCTATATATATATATATATATATATACACTACAACAAATCTGACTTTTTTCATGGGTCAAAATCCTTAAAAAAAAGTATTAAAAAACCTTGAAAAAAATTATTTTAAGAGTCCAACTAACCCTTGATAACCTTCGAAATATATACCGTCGAAAAAAAAATTTTAAAGGCCTTCGTGCCCCTTAAAACAAATGCTCTAATCTTATTTTGAGGGTCAAGAGACCCTTAAATAACCTTTTACCAAGGTTTAAAAGATTTATATTTACAACCCTTGATGATAAATAAGGTTATTTAAGAGGTCTCTTAACCCTCAAAATAAGATTTTATTTTATTTTATTTTTAAAAAAAAAAACCTACAATCATGCACAAAATATATATATATATATATATACACACACAAAAATTCACAATTGTTGAGATGATATGCTATGATATTGATGTATAGCAAAAGTGGTATATTGTTACAATTACACTTTTTTTTATCTCTAAACTCAAATCTACAAATTAACAAATTAGGGGTCGCATACAAATTGCCGATATGTCAATTATTGTTTAAGAGAAAATATATCAACAACCACACCTTATACAAAGACCAAATTTGTCCAAAAGTTAAAAGTTTTGATACATTTTATTCTTTATCATCGTCTCCAAAGCAAGAAGTTATCAGCTAGTACAATTGAACATTTCAGCCATTATGAGTGCCCTCAAGTTTCTGAAAAAGAGAGAATGATACCAAAAGTTTGTTAATTTCCCAACAAATATATCTACACACCTTTCCACAATATCAAATTCAAGACACCCACAATTTCAAAAAGAATGAAAAAGGCACAACAAAGGTCGTATATCTAAATATGACATGCTGATTAAAGAAACGTCATTCACCAAAAAGAAGAAAATTTGAAAGAGAAGAATACCAATACTCCATGGAAAAGGATATTCCAATCCCACACCCAACAGAAGCCCCAAAAGAAAAGACAAAAAGAAGTAACTTAACAAAATTATATCATAATTAAATTAAATAAGACCTATATTATCCTTTTTTATTTTATTATTTAACCTCCATCATTTATTAATTCTGGGCTTTGGATTCAGCATTGACTAATGAATCAGAAGCACTCTTCTTGCCATTTTTATTGGCTTATAACATGATTCTCATAAAAGATTATATAGAACTTCACGAATCAGAGCACTCTTCTTGCCATTTTTATTGGCTTATAATATGATTCTCATAAAAGATGACATAGAATATCTGTACCAAGACTGTTGCCAAGCCCCATATGCTAGACAACCAGCGACCAGAAATTTTGAACACCAAAACAACACATGAAGCCAACACAAAGTTAGGAATCTTGCACATTCTGCACAGAATCCTGTTTTGGATTTTGTTTTTAATATTCCTACACCAAGTAACTCTTCCCCTAATGTCCTGACATACTTTCTGAATCAGCTGCCTTTCTGTACTAACACTTCCCCCATGTAATCTATCATTCCTTTCAACACAAATATGGTAGACATTTTTTATTGCATTTTGTATTCTTTCGATTTTTATAGTTAGGAAAATCTAAAATTGGTTCTCTAATACCTAATTTTCCATGAAATTTTAAAAGTGCCACAGCAGGTATCCAAAGACTACTAAATGATCTTGTCTCTTGGGCAGTGTACTTGCTGTTTAGCACAATATCAGTGAACCCACTGTACCATGATACCAGCACTCTCTGTAAGTAACTATTTAGTTGCTTAATCAGATTGAATTGGAGTAATAATGAAATAGATGTGTAATAAAATGGTTATTAGAGTACCTCTGCAGCATATGCCTCCTGTTCCAGAAGCATGTAAGCTGCAATCACAAAGAAAAGAAAAAATATGATCAGAAATTGGAGAGAGAGAGAGAGAGAGAGAGAGAGAAACTATATCATAATATCATGCAACCAGAAGAGGATAGTGACACTCCCCTTAAGATTCAGTTATTGTTCAAATCTTCACCAATAAGTGATATAACCCATATAATAAAATTATAGGGTTGTACAAGTAGGACACTAGATGTATCTGGCACTTAAAAATTTTTGCCAACATGATTAAAACGATCCATAACTCTTGCTGGAGGTCTCTCAAGATTCCACACAGTAGATTATGACATTTGATCAGACAACTTACTAAAACAATGTTTAAACATCCATGTGTGTGTGTGTGAGAGAGAGAGTGAGAGACCACAACGTCAGACAGTAAAGGGATCAGCATGAAATGTGATCAACGCAGAAGTCCAACTGTAGCTGACAAATGTTTGTAGTTTGGGGTTCAGGTAAAAATGTTGGGGAAATTCAGGAAAATAGTCAATTCTAGAATACATCCAAGGTTATAATTTCAACCCATTACCATGCACAAGTATGGTATAATTTTTTTAGAAGAGGTACCGGAAGCCACAATGCTAAATTTAAGCAAGGAACATGGCTCCTCTTCCTTCCACCCCTAACTACAAACACTGACCCCTGCTCATACCTTTTACTTTTAAGTCATCATTTCCTTTTACTCCCATGAAAAATACAGGTAAGAAATTTATTTCGCAACTATCCACTAACAAAACCAATCCAAATGCCACATAAACAAGAACATCATTATTAAACCTAAAACAAATGTACATGAAGCAAACAAACACACACATATAAACAATCACAATCTTATCAATTCAAAAGGGAACATAATCATAACCAATTAAAGTATGATTATCATCTCAACATTTTAAAAGCACATCACAACAATAAGCCAAAAACACACTTTAAATCCTAAAATTTTATCCAACTTCCCAAAAGCATATTGCAATGCTTCAAGTGGAAACTAAAAGTAAGGAGGTTTAGACCATCGCAGAGTGCTTATAAATATAAAGCAATAGATAATTCATAAATTAACTAGAGCATGAAGCGTCATAGAGTCTCCTACAGACCAATGCTTGCACTCAATTTTTGACAATATCAAATAATTATATAAACACACCAAAATGAACACACAATCAAAATGAACACACCAAAATTCCAAACACACTCGTAGTGATTTAGGAGAGGTATTTTAGTATGAAAGAGAGAAAATCGGAATAATGATGATGATTACCAGAAGAAGCGAGTCCTGCTCAGTGATTTCAGCTTCTACAACCTGAGGAAAACGATTACGTTACAGTGATTTCAACTCAGTTTTCTGAGAAATCTGAAATAAAAATCATGGGGAAATCGATTAAAAGTTATTAAGAGCTGAGAAATTAGGGTTTGTGATTCGTACCTAACCGAAGCTGAGAAACACAATGCCAATCGGAGCTGTGCGATTACGTACCTAATCGATGATCGTCGAGCTCTATGAGATCTCCATGATCGTCGAGCTCTATGAAATTTCCATGCGCTCAATCACTAAGCAAATAAAATTATTGATATGAGATTATTTCTAAAAGTAGGTTCAAATTTTATTTTCCTTCAAATTCTAGCCAAGCAAAAAAGGGGAAATAACTATACAAGACCAAAATACTCAGCGTAGAACACGTAGAGTCTACAATTTATGAGAAATCAAAGCCACGATAGGGAAGGGAATGGTAGAAGCCTATAAAACCTAACCATCTGTTTGGATTCCGAGAAAATTCAGTAAAAACGAAAAAATGAAATAAAGGCAAACTGGCTCGGTCAAGTGGCCAATTTCCTTTTCTTAAGCACCAAATTGAAGCAAACTCTGAGTTTTTCGAAACAATTTTCCCGTATTTTCTCGGCAACCAAACGGCGAAAGAAAGTTCCGTAATCCATAAGCATATCATTGCATAAAAAATAAGAAATGGTAAACGACGAAGTGCAGAGACTACAAAACCCTAAAAATACGAAGATCGAAATGTGAGAGAGAGAGAGAGAGGAGTGTGGGTTTTTCTTTCTAGAAGACTCTAGAGCAAATGCCTCTGTGTTTGTTGGTTACGTTTGAGCTTTATTTTTAAATTTTGTTGGGCTTTTTTTAAGGGATGAAAATTTTGTTGTGGGCTTTTTTCAGGGCTGAAAAATTTGTAAGATTTTATCAAGGGTCATGGGCTGAAAAAACTGGTGCGTTTTTTTTTTTTTCACATTTATTTCAAGTTTTTTTTTAACTTATTTTGACCCTCCAAATAAAGCTAATCAAACTTAACCACTCACCCCAATTTTTAGTGATGGTTTCAGCACTTTTTAATCAACCCTTGAGAAAAGTGGGTTGAAACAAGTCAAGTTTGTTGTAGTAATATATATATATATATATATATATATATATATCCAGTTACTGTATCTTCGTTTGATCCTACATAACTATATAACTGAAGAACCAAAGAGGCTTGGTTTTTGCTAGAATTTTGAGGATTTGGGGGTTTGATGATGATTTTCGTGATTCCTTATTAGTTGAGCTGCCTGGTTCATGTGCTTTTAAGGTTACTATTGAAAACCCTGGAAGCCCAACTAAAGCTTGTATTTTAAGGTGTTCGGCCATTATTTTACTTCATTCCTTAAAGAACCAGCTCAGGTATGATACCAAGGGATGGTGGTCGACCAAGCACCTCTTCACAGGCTTCAAACACAAAGAAAAGAAAAAAAAAAGTTTGAGAATTGCATTATTGAGAATTGATAGTTATTCACTACAAAGAAGAGAAAAAGTTGAGAATTGCATTGTTTTTTGGATTATATTTGTAATCATTGTGATTCTATTGGTTTTAACTAAAAGAATATCGAATTGGAAATATTTGCTCATTTTCCAAACATTTAGAGGTAAATTAGTTGGTTTCAAAGAAAATTGGGAGAATTGTGAACTATCCCAAATATAGAGTGGAGAAAGTTTTTTTTTTTTTTTCCCAATTATAAATATCCAAATAATAATATAATACCCAAATGATAAAATATTATTGTAGGGGGTGGATTCGAGCGCTCTCTAAGGATCGAGAGAGTGGGCCCAAGCCCAACTAACCCTTCAATAAATTTGTAGAGTGTGGACTCAAGAGCTAGGCCTCAGTAAGGAAGGCAACGGCCATGCATGGTTGTACGTGGTTACCAATAACTAGAACGTGGGCTTAAACACGCAATGGGGCTCCTCGGACGTGCCTTATGGAACTGGAAACTACTATTATCTCTTTTAAGAAGGGTTACAAGAGTTGGGAGAGAATACTCTGCTACAGTATTCCTTTTTCTCTGGTTTTTCGTCCGTCCCCTTCACAAGAGGGATTTTTACATTATATACTCCTCACTCAGTTGATCCTAGCCCTACATTTGTTGATCAATCCGGCTTCTACTCGAGTGCCTGTCCCATCAGCCGCATTCCCATACCTCCAGTGGGTTGCAGCGCTCAAGACGGCACTGTTCAGAGGTCCTGTCCTCATTAATGCGGCCAGAGCGTTAGTTGAGGGCATTTAATGTGGAGGTGACAGTTCGCCTGGGACCTGCTCCTCCGCCATGCTTCAATGTCCGGCCATTGGTCCTCGTTATTTGCTCCTTGGATGCTTGGGGAGACCCCCCTTAAAGGTGTGACGTGTGCCCACTTTCTGTCCTCGGCAACGCTCCTTGGGTCCTGGGCTCCAAACCTTGGTCCTCGGACCTCGGATCGTCGAGGCGTCCTCGGCATGGGCCGTTGGGCTGGGCCTGGAGTGGGCCGGGGCTGCTGACTTATTCTGGCCCCACAATAGCCCCTCAAAATCGTGCTGTCCGCATCCTCGGGCGGAAGGAGGATTTTGATATCCCCGGACCTGCTTCGCGTCTAATCAAGTCTTATCCCTCGTCAGCGTTGGCGCCTTTTCAACTGCCCAAGGTGCGTTACTGGCGCTTCGATGTGCGTAACGTGTCTTGCATTAAATTCGGGCGGCTTTATGCTTCCCACGTTCAACGGACAGATGACAATCTAACGGTGGGGATGCGTTTGGCACTTATGGGCGGGAAAACTTGCGCAGCTCTCCTTTCTAGGGTATAAGTACCCATTAGAACCGTTTCTTCACTCTTCATTTACAATCGAGAGCTCCTGCGTCTCTACTCTGAGTCCAGCCAAACTTCCACCTCCACCTTCAGCACAAAAAGCCAGTCCGAGGACTCCTCCTCATTTCTGTAAGTCTCTCTGTCTTCCTCTGAGCTTTCTCCCTCTTTACTCGTCCTTCTCTTTCATTTGTTCATCTTTTAGTCCACTTAGGCATCATCTAGGATGGGTAGACTTAAGAGGTTTGTTGACACTGAGGAGGCGATGGAGGAGTTCATCGCCGATTACAAGATACCGGCCAATGTGGGCTTAAGGTATTGTATGGAGGGGGAGTGGTACCTCAAGAGGCGAGAGGGCGAAGTGGCGATCCCTATCATCGCTTTCCTTGAAGGAGGGATGAGGATCCCCATGGGGCCAGTGATGAGGGGTTACCTCACCTACTTCCGGTTGACCCCCACCCAGTGCGCCTCCAACATGTTCAGGATTCTGGGCAGCGTGGACGCCCTTAACGAAAAGATGGGTCTGAGGCTGACCTATCACGATGTCAACTACTGCTACAATCTTCAGCATTTGAAGAACAAATCCTATTACATGAGGACGAGGGACGACAGGGTCCGGCTTATCCAGTGCCTCCCCGAGTCCAACAAGGGGATGAATGAGGACTTCCTCATCGTGTCCGGAGCGTGGCACGATGGCCTTCACTGCCCGACGGAGGAAGGAGAGCCAGGTGGGGCAATGGGAATGAAAGGGGATTTGTAGATTCTAGCTTCTTTCTTTGCGTCATTTCTTCTTATATTGTTTGGCCTCTAACCACGGACGTGTACCCTTTTTTTGCAGATCCGCACTCCTATGCGCGCCATTACAACTTGATCAATAGGGAGGACTTGCAGAAGGTGCTCAGGTCGGCGGATTTCGAGGAAGAAGAAGATCACCAAGTCAGAGCTGCGCACAAGATTCTGGGGTACACTCCGCTCCAGAAGTCATTTGCGGCCCCGAAGTACGTCATCAGAGCAAACGATCCTCGGCTGCAGAAAATAGTAGTGACCGAGGACGGGTTTGAGTTTCCCGAGGACACCTCTACTTCGGAAGGCGTCACGGTAGCAGTCCCCTCGTCTTCCCATTCGTTCCCAGAGGCCACAGAAGAGAACTTAGAGAGGGAAGGGGAGCCTGTAGATTTTGGTGCTGCCGAGGAGGATTTCAGCGTTTTTGAGCAACTCAATCAGTCCGAGGACCCATCTGGAGACTTGGGTGATCCTCGTCTAACCGAGGCAGACCTCTTCGCGGCACAGAAGTCCTCCAGGCGCAGGATGGGCTACAAGAAGAAGTACCAGCCAAGCCTATCCGAGCTACTGGAAGGGCCGCCGGGGAAGTCCAAGCCGAAGCTCCCTCCCCCATCTCCGAAGAATCGACCTGTTCAGACCAGGTCAGCTTCAACACAGTCCAAGCTTCCTCCTCCTCCGCCTCAGGCGAGCCCGTCGTCCAGGCCCGAGCCCGCTGACCCTAAGCAGAAGAAGGACAAGGGTAAGAGGACCCTAGAGGACAAATCTGGGCCCACGCGGGAGGGCGAGGGCAATCAGCGGCCACCGAAGCAGTTGAGGATAGGCCCCTCAACGCAGGAGAAACAGGTCGCTCCCCCGCCCGAGGTCCAGGCCTGGCTTCCCGCCCCGATGCTCCGCGGGGCTCCCTTGAGGGATGACTCCTCCCTCAGGGACTTTAAAGAAGGTGAAGGCGCGTACGTTGCCGACGCTGTGGAGAGGTGCCTGCTCCTGCCTGCGGACATGACGGAGCTCGGGACCATGAGGAGTAGGGACGTCTTCCTCTGCCTTAAGCGGTATTTGGGGATGGTAAGACTTTAACACTTGTGCTTTTCTTGCCTTTTTCCTGCTTTCATTTCTTTTGAGCTCGGCTAATTGCAACTTGTCTGTTTCGTTTGGCAGGCTGTACAGGCCACCTTCAGGCTGGAAGAGGCGGCCTCTGAACATGGGAAGGCCCTGGATCAGGAGCGCGATAGGCGCATGGTGGCCACCAGGACCCTCAAGAAGTCGGAGGAGGACCTTGCCAAGGCTAGGGAGGCGCTGAAGGCAATGACCCAGGCTAAGGAGAGCGCAACATCGGGCCTTGAGGGTGCCCAAAGGCAGGCCGAGATTCAGACAAAGCGTCTGGGTGAGGCAGAGAAGCAGTTGAAGCTCGCCGAGGATCAGATAGCTGGCCTGGCGAAGAAAGTGGCAGCTGCCGAGGAGGCCAAGAGGGTGGCTGAATGGGCCAAAGGGGAGGCTGAGAGGGCCAAGCTTGAGGCCGAGCATGGCAGGGAGGAAGCCTGGGCCACTAAGCAGGAGGCTGAGGAGGCAGCCTTCACTGCCGGGGCAGCTGAAACAGCAGCTACCTACAAAGCCCAAGTCCCTGGGTTATGTAGGCGCTATTGCTCCGAAACTTGGAACGAAGCCCTCAGGCAGGCTGGAGTGGATGCTTCTTCTGACTTGTGGAAGGAGGAGAACGTGTACTATTCTCCTTTTATCCGCGAGACCGCCCACGATGGCTCTGAAGCCGAGGAGGCTTTTGTGGAAGCTGCTGCTACTCCGGGCGAAGAGGCCTCGGATGCTGGGGTTGCTGATGAGCCAACCCAAGGGAGCAATCCTCCCATGGTGGTTGTGTTGAGCGATGGCTCCAACGAGGACGCGCCTCAGCAGGTTGTAGAGCCTTCCCCCGTTGCCCAGGTCTCTTCTGCCGAGGGGGTGGCTATTCCTGCTGTGCCTCTGCAGGCCGTTCCCATCGGTCAGGGCTCAGGGGACCCTGAGGCAGCTACGGGCCAGCCACCCACTGATGCAGCCAATTAGGCCCCATGGCCCTTCAGCCTGCTGCACTTTATTTCTGCATCTCTTTCTTTTTCCCTTTTTTGCTTTGTCTGTAATGCGACTTCTTGGGTGCAATTCCCTTGTGCTTAATGAAATGAAGACTTTATTTCCTTTACTGCTTGTTGTGGCCATTTTCTTACTTGCACGCTATTCAGTTTTTCGTATAACTTTGACTTCAATTGTACCTCGGCCAATCGCGGCATTTGATAATTGCAACGTAAAGTGGAATTTTGAAGTAGACACTTAGGATCTTTTTAAAGTAGTTAGTTTCTCCTTAGGCGTAGGTCCGAGGACCCAACAGTCCTACGTTTATGTCTAACACTTGGTTTTATTTAAGTGGTTAGTTTCCCCATAGGACTGAGTCCGAGGACCATGCAGTTCCCTGGTTCTGTCTAACTCTTAAGTTTTCTGAAGAAGTTAGTTTCCCCAAAGGACTGGGTTCGTGGACCATGCAGTTCCTTGGTTCTGTCTAAAGCTTAGCATTCTTAAGTAGCTAGTTTCCCCGGGGGACTGAGTCCGAGGACTATGCAGTTCCGTGGTTCTGTCTAACACTTAGGTTTCTTAAAGTGATTAGTTTCCCCATGGGAATGAGTCCGAGGACCATGCAGTTCCCTGGTTCTGTCTAACACTTAGTTTTCTTAAAGTATTTAGGACGCGAGGCAAATAACTAAGATAAGCAAACAATATGAATCAAAGTGACTCCTTTATTAATAGTAGTACCTTTTCAGGTTGTTTACATTCCACGGACGAGGTACAGATTTGTCATCTAAATCTTCTAAATAGTACGCTCCTATCCCTGCCACTGAGGTGATTCGATAGGGGCCCTCCCAGTTAGGCCCGAGCTTTCCCCAGGAAGGGTTCTTGGCAGTTCCTACAACCTTTCTCAGCACCAAGTCTCCCGGTGCTAGCGGTCTGAGCTTCACGTTGGTGTCATACCCCTGCTTGAGCCTTTGCTGGTAGTAGGCCAGCCGGATCATTGCTTGCTCTCTTCGTTCGTCTACCATGTCCAGGCTCCGTCCCAGCAGCTCATCATTGCTGCCTGGGGTGAAGGAGCTCGTCCTTAGCGTCGGAAAATTGGTTTCCAGGGGGATCACTGCCTCCGCGCCATAGGTCATGGCAAAAGGTGTTTCCCCTGTTGAGCGCCGGGGCGTAGTCCGGTATGTCCAGAGAACATGGGGCAGCTCCTCTGCCCACCTCCCTTTGGCGTCATCCAGCCTCTTCTTAAGTCCGTTGACAATGACCTTGTTGACTGCCTCGGCCTGTCCATTCCCCTGGGGGTAGGCTGGCGTCGAGTACCTGTTCGTGATCCCAAGTTCGCAACAGTACTCCCTGAAGGCTTTGCTATCGAACTGGAGTCCGTTATCCGAGATGAGGGTGTGAGGGACCCCGAACCGCGTAACTATGTTCCTCCAAAGGAATTTCTTCACGTCTACATCCCTGATGTTGGCTAATGGTTCGGCCTCGACCCATTTGGTGAAGTAGTCCGTGGCCACTAACAGATACTTCTTGTTCCCTGGTGCCTTGGGGAAGGGTCCCACGATGTCCAAGCCCCATTGGGCGAACGGCCATGGACTGGATAACGGGTTGAGGACCCCTCCTGGCTGATGGATGTTTGGGGCGAACCTTTGGCATTGGTCGCACTTCTTGACGTACTCCTGGGCCTCTTGCTGCATTCCCGGCCACCAATATCCTTGAGTGATGGCTCGGTGAGCCAGGGATCTCCCCCCTGTGTGGCTCCCACATAGCCCCTCGTGCAGCTCTTCGAGTAGCAATTCCGCCGCTCCGGGGTGGACGCACAGTAGGTATGGTCCAGAGTAGGAGCGCTTATACAGCTTGTTGTCCTCGGACAACCAGAACCGAGAGGCTTTCCTTCTAACCTTCTCGGCTTCTGACTTATCCTCGGGTAGGATGTCGTCTTTTAGGAATCTCACTATGGGGTCCATCCAGCTGGAACCCACCTCAATCTGGTGGACGAGGATTCCTTCCCCTGGCACTTCGCTTGCCCTCCCCAGATGTTCCACAAGTATTATCCGAGGCAGATCCCCTGCCGAGGAGGTCGCGAGCGTGGCCAATGAATCGGCATGGCTGTTCCCGTTTCTGGGGATATGAGACAGGCTGTAGAGGCTAAACCCCACTTGCAAGCGTCTGACTTGGTCCAGGTATTCTTGCATCCTTGGGTCCCTAGCCTCCATCTCCCCATTTACCTGGCCTACCACCAATCTCGAGTCCGAGAACATCTCTATCGACTTTCCTCCCATCCTTTGTACCATGATCATCCCTTGTATTAATGCCTCATACTCGGCCTCGTTGTTCGTGGCCGCGAATCCGAGCCTTAGGGATTTCTCAATGACATGATCTTCAGGGGATACTAGGACCAGCCCCACTCCAGACCCCCTTTGGTTTGCCGCGCCATCCACATACACCTTCCAACATGGTGCCTCTGGGATGGAGATTGCCCCAACTGATTTCTCATTACGGTTCTTATCCTCGGCCGTCACCTCTACAGTTGGTTCGGCAAACTCGGCCGTCAAGTCTGCCAGAACCTGGCCTTTGATGGAGGTCCGAGGCATGTACTTGACGTCAAAAGCTCCCAGAATTGTGTTCCACTTCGCTATTCTGCCTGTGTAATCAGCGGCCCGGAGCACAGACTTCAGAGGCAATTGGGTTAGGACAACCACGGTGTGAGCTTGGAAGTAATGGGGGAGCTTTCTCGTAGCGTGGACTACAGCCAGGATGGCCTTCTCTAAGGGTAGGTATCTCACCTCCGCTTCGTGCAGCGACTTGCTGACGTAGTAGACTGGCCTTTGAACGCCATTATCTTCCCGTATCAGTACTAGGCTCACCGCATGGGGCGCCACAGCAAGGTACGCGTATAGGACCTCGTCGACCTCGGGATGGGACATGATAGGCGGTCGGGAGAGGTAATCCTTGAGTTGCTGGAAAGCTGCGACACAATCCTCAGACCACTCAAATCCCTTCCATTTGTTGATCAGGAGGTAAAAGGGTCTACACCTGTCGGCCGACCTGGAAATGAACCGGTTCAGCGCCGCGATCATCCCAGTAAGCTTTTGGATCTCCTTGGGATTCTGCGGAGGCTTCATATTGTGGATGGCCTTGATCTGGTCAGGGTTGACCTCGATCCCACGGTGAGTGATCATATACCCCAGGAACTTGCCAGAGCTTACGCCAAATGAGCATTTCGAGGCATTAAGGCGGAGCTTGTGCTCCCTCAGGACGCCAAATGTGCGGCCGAGGTCTTCCAAGTGCTCGGACACCAACTTGCTTTTCACCACCATATCGTCAACATAGACTTCGACGCTCTTGCCCAACATCGGCTCGAACATTCTCGTCATCATCCTCTGGTAGGTGGATCCGGCATTTTTCAGGCCAAACGGCATGACCTTGTAGTGGTAGTTCCCAATGGGTGTCACAAATGCCGTCTTCTCTCGGTCTTCCAAGGCTAGAGGAATTTGATGATAACCCTGAAAAGCATCCAGGAAGCTCATCCGAGGATGGCCTGCAGTCGCGTCCACTAGCTGGTCTATTCGTGGCATCGGGAAAGGGTCTTTTGGGCAAGCTTTGTTCAGATCTGTGAAGTCCACGCAGACCCTCCACTTCCCACTTTTCTTCTTGACGACCACAGTGTTGGCCAACCAAGTGGGGTAGAAGATCTCCTTGATAGCCCCCGCGTGCTTAAGCTTATCGACCTCTTCCCTGATCGCATCAGCGTGCTCTTTCGACGGGCGCCGAGGTGGCTGCTGCTTGGGGATCGCAAATGGGTTGACGTTGAGGTGGTGACAGATGAAGGATGGATCAATCCCAGGGGCGTCGCAGGGATCCCATGCGAACACGTCAAGGTTTCTCTTGAGGAATTCGAGTAACTCCTCCTTCTCCCGTGGAGGCAGTCGTATCCCGACCTGGAAAAACTTCTCCGCATCATCGCCAATTACCACCTTCTCCAGGTTTTCGCATTTAGCATCCTCGGCAGGTGCACCTGGGGGCGCCACCTGGGTCTTTGATTGCTATGAATCTTCCTCGGATGGGGCCGAGGACTGTGCATCGATCCGACGGGATATGGCAGCCACTGTGCAATGCCTAGCCGTGGACTGGCAACCTCGGATCTCCAGAACCTGGTCCCCTGACAGGAACTTCACCTTCTGGTGCAAGGTGGAGGCTACGCCATCCAGGGCGTGTAGCCAAGGCCTCCCTACGATGGCTGTGTAGGGGGAGTATGTGTCCACCACTATGAAGTTCGCCTCCACCACCACTGGGCCGGTTTGTACGGGCAGTCTGATCATGCCCTTTGGGATGACGAGCTTCCCGTCGAAGCTCATTAGGGGGGAGTTATAAGGTGTGAGGTCCTCCTGCTTCAGCCCCAGCCCCTTGTAGAGGTCTGGACACATGACCTCGGCTGCGCTTCCACCGTCCACCATCACCCTCTTCACATCGTAGCCCCCTATTCTGAGGGTGACGATCAGGGCGTCCTCGTGTGGTTGGATGGTCCCAATCTTGTCCTCCTCCGAGAAACTCAGGGCTGGGGGAGGATTCCTCCTGGACCTCTTTGGCCACGTCTGGGGGTCCTCGGCAGGCAGTTGGGCCACAGACAACACTCGTAGAGGGGGTGTGCCCGTCCTTCCTGGTGCAGCCAGTATTATATTGATCGTCCCGGTGGGTTGCCCCATGGCGGCGTCCCTCCGAGGTTCTTGGTAGTTCCGGCTTTGCTGACCGCTGGAATGGTGGAGGAGGTGCTTCAGCCTTCCCTCCTGGACTAGCTGGTCCAGGTGGTTCCAAAGATCCCTGCAGTCCTCCGTATTATGCCCGTGATCCTGGTGGTACTGGCAGTAGCGACTTTGATTGCGCCTTCCAGGTTCTCCAGCCATCTTGTTCGGCCACCTGAAGTACGGTTCGTCCTTTATCTTCTCCAGCACCCTGTGCACGGGTTCTCGGAACACAGCGCCTACCGTCTGCGCATGGGTCGCTCCAGAATGCCCACCGAAATCCCTCCTCGGACGGGCATTGTCATAACGGTCCGACCTGAAATCCCTTCTCTCTTGAGGGGTAGCCTTCTCTTTGCCTTTGCCTTGCAGCATGTCTTCCTCCACACGCTTGTACTTGTCGATCCGATCCATCAGCTGCCGCACGCTGGTGGCCGGCCTACCGGTTAGGGACGTCCTCAGGCCGTGCCCCATAGGTAATCCATTCTGGAACGTGTTGATGGCAACAGCATCGTACTTGCCGTCCAGCTCGTTGTAGATCTCCCAATACTTGTCCGAGTAAGCCTTGAGGGTCTCGCCGTCGCGCATGGACAAGGACAGCAGCGCGCTCATGGGCCGAGGAGGCCTGCTATTTGTGACAAAGCGGGAGCCGAATGCCTGGGTCAGCTGCCTGTACGAGTCTATGGAATTCGTCCTTAGACCGTTGAACCACCTCATTGCCACAGGTCCCAAGCTGGATGGGAAGACCTTGCACATCAGCGCCTCATTCTTGGAGTGGACCGCCATCCTTTGGTTGAACTGGCTCACGTGCTCCACGGGGTCCGTCTTGCCGTTGTAGGCGATGAAAGTTGGCTGCTGGAACCGCCGAGGAAGCTCCGCGTCCTCTATACGACGCGTGAAGGGTGACCTGGAGAGCCGGTCCAGCACCCTGCTCATGGCATCGCCTCCCAAGTCCCTTGGGGTCGGGTTGGCACGCCTACGCCTCTGGTAGCGCTCCTCCTCGTGGGAGAAAGTCTCGCTGGGGGGCGTCCTTGACCTTTGCCGATATTCATCGTCGCTTTCGTCGTCGGAGGGCGGGTCAGGGCTAGGCTCAGATCGTCTTCGTTGCGCGCGGCGCAGCTTCCTCTTTAGCTCGTCTATCTCACGTTGCATGGCCACCTTATCGTCCCCTCTCCGGGAAGCGTGGCTGTGGGCCTCTTGTGAACGTGTGGCGTGGCCATCGTCGCGCTTCTGGGGAATGTGCCCGTCCCCCCGGCTTTCGCTCGCCGTTGAAGTGTGCACGCTTCCTTCTCGAAACCTCCTGTTGTCGTTCTGACCGCCCCCGGGGTCGCCATACTTGCCCTGATGCCGTGACTTTGCCGGTTCAGGTCGATTGGGAGTTCCTTGGTGATGGCCTGATCCTACCATGCTCGACTGTTGTCCTTACCAACACACAAGCTCTTCCCACAGACGGCGCCAATTGTAGGGGGTGGATTCGAGCGCTCTCTAAGGATCGAGAGAGTGGGCCCAAGCCCAACTAACCCTTCAATAAATTTGTAGAGTGTGGACTCAAGAGCTAGGCCTCAGTAAGGAAGGCAACGGCCATGCATGGTTGTACGTGGTTACCAATAACTAGAACGTGGGCTTAAACACGCAATGGGGCTCCTCGGACGTGCCTTATGGAACTGGAAACTACTATTATCTCTTTTAAGAAGGGTTACAAGAGTTGGGAGAGAATACTCTGCTACAGTATTCCTTTTTCTCTGGTTTTTCGTCCGTCCCCTTCACAAGAGGGATTTTTACATTATATACTCCTCACTCAGTTGATCCTAGCCCTACATTTGTTGATCAATCCGGCTTCTACTCGAGTGTCTGTCCCATCAGCCGCATTCCCATACCTCCAGTGGGTTGCAGCGCTCAAGACGGCACTGTTCAGAGGTCCTGTCCTCATTAATGCGGCCAGAGCGTTAGTTGAGGGCATTTAATGTGGAGGTGACAGTTCGCCTGGGACCTGCTCCTCCGCCATGCTCCAATGTCCGGCCATTGGTCCTCGTTATTTGCTCCTTGGATGCTTGGGGAGACCCCCCTTAAAGGTGTGACGTGTGCCCACTTTCTGTCCTCGGCATGCCGAGGATGTAACCATCCTCGGCAACGCTCCTTGGGTCCTGGGCTCCAAACTTTGGTCCTCGGACCTCGGATCGTCGAGGCGTCCTCGGCATGGGCCGTTGGGCTGGGCCTGGAGTGGGCCGGGGCTGCTGACTTATTCTGGCCCCACAATTATATAAGATAAATATGAAATTAAAATAAATAATAATATAATTCTAATTGAACTTAATTGTTAAATATACGTAAGTTGCATTATGTCAAATTACAAATTTAACCTTACTTATATAAATATTCTCATTTTTGGTAATTTATATCTCAAACAACAATTTTAATAGTTGCTAGCCAAACAATCTGATTACTGAAACAACACTTTTTCAAAAAGTAGGACCCGTTTGGTAATGTTGTTCTAGTAACATTGTTTGTATTTTTTGGAAATACGTGTTGGTGAAAAAATGTGTAAAAATACATGTAATGTTATTTAAGCACTGAAATGTGTTGTTTAAAATACAGTACCAAACACCCTGTATATTTTCATTAAGCAATTATTGAAATCACAACTTTTTCAAAAAGCCTAGTCAAAATCACTCGTAAAGTTGGTGATATGCTTAACAATTATTAAGTATAAAAATGACACACCCAAAAGCCCACAACACACTACTTAGTACGAAAATCTGAGAAGATATGAAATTTCTCTCATCAGGTAGGCATAGTGGAGTCTCCAACATTTCGACAAGATTCATAGAAATGTTAATTTTGTTGACCCGATTGAAGTCATTGATTTTTGGAGGCACTGTTAAATGGCAAAATTATGAAACTGTGAAGACTGGAGGACAGTCAAGCGACAAGTCAGTGCAGTAGGTTGAGTTCATACAACAACCTCTTTACTAGTGTTGGAATTATACTACAAGTCGTTGGTTGTAGTCTTTAATTACTGTGTTGTTGTTTTGTATGCCAATATTGTAAACTAATTGCTAACCTATGCGATGCACCAGATAGTTAGCAAATTAGTTTAAAATGAATAAAAATCAATATTTATTGCACAAAACATAAATATTGTGTCTTGAGAAATTGTGTCATTTTTATAAGATAAAACAAAGCCGCATTATTTATGTTTCTACTTTCTACCACACGCTATTTATTTCCATAAAAATAATTGACAGACATTCGCAACATGAGGGTAAGCATGACCAACCGACTTAAGCATGCTAGACCAGTGGCGGAGCTAGGAATTTACCTTTGGGAGGCCATATATATATATATATATATTTGTGTGTATGAAATGTAAAATAGTTAGTGGCAGAACCAGAATTTCAATCGTGGGGGGGAGGGGGGTGGGGGGGGGGGGGGGGGGGGAGATTAAAAAAGCAAGATTGAAAGATGAAATTAACTTAAAAAACATTAATCAATATTAAAAAAACAAAGAATTGTTAATCAAAATAAATATCATTGAAAGTAATCATTTCTTAATTTCATATCATCAAAATAAATGAACAAAAATAATTAATTCATTATTTATAACAATTAATATAAGAGACTAATCTAAATACATAAACTTTGAACATATAGTGCCCGTTTGGTTGGACTTTTAGAGCCCACTTTTACATGTTATGCGCATTTGCAAAATGCTGAGACAGTTTTTTGCGTTTGGCTCAGCCCAAAACGCAACTTTTTGGAAAAAGTTGCGTTTTGGGCCAAGGCTAAAAACGCGCTGAGAACGCGCAAAATTTATGGAGCTCTGGAGGTCCATAAGCAAAAAGTTCATGCGCGTTGGAACTATCCGTTGGGCTGGTTAGTCAATTACCAAATTACCCTTGATAAACACTACAAACAAACACAACTATCTTTCTCTGTGCTGCTCTGCTACAGAACAAGCACAACAATCTTTCTCCGTGCTACAGAACAAACACTACAAACACAACAATCTTATTAATCAAATCATAACAAAAAAAAGAAAAAAAAGAAAAAAGAAGTGGACAGAAGACAGAAGACAGAAGCCATCTGGACTGCGTTGGGGACGAAGATGAGCAACGGCACGAAGATGAGAGCTCCCTGGAATGTTCTTGAATGAGGGAGAAAAGGAAAATTTTCTTAACGCAGAAAGAGTTTTGGAATCAAGTAAAAACAAAAAAAAAAAAAAGAGAGAGAGAGAGCTGGAGAGAAAAAGAGAGAATGGAGCTCCCTGGAATGTTCTGATGAATGAAAGAGAAAAGGAAAATAAAAGAAGGGGGGTAGAGATAGTTGCCACGTGTGTGGAGGAGGAAAAACAAGAAAAAAAAGAAAAGAAAAGAAAAAGAAATGAAACGTAACTTATGGATGAAAGTGAATTGAAGAAAGGAAAAATAATATAAAAAATAAAAAATCCTAATTGAGAAATGCTACCGTAATATTTTCACAATATTTTCATAATAAATTTTAAGTAACAGATTGTTATTAGTTAATATTGGTTAGCAAAAAAATAATTTCAGTGGTGGGTTCAAATTAGAGTTAATAACAACTTTCCACATAAATTTTGTTGTGAAAATATTGCAAAAAATATTGTAAACGTAACACTTCTCATAATAAAGTTTACACTGTAAGTTGTTATTGGTTCTCATTTGAACCTACTAATGACATTATTATTTTTTTATCTACCATTAACAACTTGTTATATAGATTTTATTGTGAATTTTTTGTAAAAATGTTGTGTCCATAACTTGCATTAAGAGAAATAATTAAAACAAAGAATTCTCTTATATATATATATATATATATATATATCTTGTCCTTTTTGGTAATTTACCCTTCAAACTGCCACTTTTAAGTACTAACCAAACGCTCAGCTTTTTTATTATGCACTTTTTAGCAGTTTTTACCAAACACTCAGCTTTTTGAAAAAACACTTTTTCATTATGCACTTTTTGAAAACTCCACTTTTTTATTATGCACTTTTTCAAAAAGTTGAACCAAACTCACCCATAATTTAGTTCCTTCAAATAAATTGAAAAAATAAATCAATGTAAAAGTAATAAGAATCTAGAAATAAATTTTGTATGTGCATCTCACAACCTTGATTGCTTTAAAAAATATATATGAAAAAATAAAGTTTTTTCTTCTTCATTCTTCAAAATATTTAAGTTTTTGGATCTATAGCAAAACGGCATCATTTGTAATTGTAAAAAAGTATTAAAAAAAATGGTAGAGAAAAAAAAATTAACATAAAGGTATTTCTAGTATAAGGATATAAGTAGTTTTGTTTATTATTATTATTATTGTAAGGCCCCTATTTGAGTCCCTAGCCCGAAAGGTAGATGAACTTAGGCCCAAAAAGCCCAATACAATGAATTTGTAGAGAGTGGGTTGGAAAAGTGGGCTCTAATGAATCTGACAACAAGCAAAGTAGATTTGATGGCTAGAAAATGAAGATAGATAAGTTTAAATTAAAGAAAATCGTCATCAGCTCAGTCCGAGAAGATTAGTTCTTATATATTGATTCTCGAATTTGATTACAAGCTCAATTCTAGATTGCAATAGTGTTTCTTTCTCCATTTCTCGATCCCTTCTCCATGGAGGGTCTCTTATATTATATAGTCCCTTTTAGACGATCTTGGCCCTCCACTTGTTAATCATCCAAGCCTCTACTTGAGTGCTTGTCCCATCGGACACCCTCATAGGCTCTCTGTGAGTTGGGGCAACCAAGGCAGCACTATTCAGGGGTCTTCTTCACATAAATGCGGCCAGAGAGTTAGCTGCGAAGCATTCAATACGGTGGTAGCAGCTTTCTCTTAGATATTTCTTGGCTCCCCTCCCTCCTGCACATTCATAGTGTGTGTCTTTATCAATAGAACTTCTTGGAAAGTCACCCTGGATGATAGGACTCATTTTCTGACCCCTTCTTCATTTAGCTAAGGAGATAATCCTCCTCGGACAACCTCCCCCAGCCTTTACAGCCATAGCTCGCTCGTGAAGTTCAAAGCCTTACTCCTTCCTCACTGTTGATTTATTCTCAGACCACTGTGCCTCCTTGGACAAGGCTCAATGCCTAATACACATTTGGGCCTGCGCCCCCACAACTTTCTCTTAGATATTTCTTGGCTCCCCTCCCTCCTACACATTCATAGTGTGTGTCTTTATGAATAGAACTTCTTGGAAAGTCACCCTGGATGATAGGACTCATTTTCTGACCCCTTCTTTGTTTAGCTGAGGAGATAATCCTCCTCGGACAACCTCCCCTAGCATTTACAACCATAGCTTGCTCGTGAAGTTCAAAACCTTACTCCTTCCTCACTGTTGATTTATTCTCGGACCACTGTGCCTCCTCGGACAAGGCCCAAGGCCTAATACACATTTGGGCCTGCGCCCCCACAATTATTATTATTATTATTATTATTATTATTATGTGTAAATTATTGGATCCAGTAATTAAAGCCTTGTGGACTTGTGGTTGAGGTGCATTGAGAAAGTTTTTTTAAAAAAGTGATTAGCTAGAAAAAGTGTAGTGAGCTTGTGAGTGATTATTAAGGGTAAATTTGGGATAAGGAAAAAAAGCATGGGACAAAATTGGTATGATATAAGCCTATGGAGTGTTAAGGACTACTTGGTAACTTTTTTTTTTTTCCTTCCTTTTGGTGTCATCATGTCAGGTTTCATTGTTCTTAAGTATCAAAAGTGGTGTGTTTTGTTTATCTGTCAGAGGAAGATTGCTTAATAGTAGTATTTGTGTAAAATTTCTGTTGGAGTCAGGGGGGCAGTTGCCCCTCTTGCCCCCCTTGGCTCCACCCGTAAAAATAGTAATGTTTTTAATATCTTTAATCACCTATGAAATGTTAATATAGTAGTATATATTATATATTTTAATAAACTTATCATGTAAATTTATAATTTATAATGCCATTTGGTATATAATATATTGATTATTATAATAATAAATAATATATTATAAGGAATATAAAAAAGAAAGCAAATGCAAAGTACCTGAGAAAGAGTTAGAAACAAGGGGTCAGCCAGTTGGTTAGGGGCACAGAGCATTGCACAGTCAGGGAATGAAGGGCCCACAAAAGTTTCAATCTTTCACTCTTTCTTGTCTAGTTTAGTCACACAATATAGAACTTTTACTTTTTATATTGTAAACAAACTACAGCAGTAGTGGGAGGGGAAAAAAAATAGAAAAAAAAAAAAAAGGCAAACGCCAAGCCACCAACAAAGACAAAGAGAGCAAGAAAGAGAAAATCACCTATGCGAGGCAAAATGTTGATGCAACTGTGAGGGAGACTTGGTGGTGTGGGACATCGACAAAGCTTTTGACTTCTCAATTTTTCTACTGTTGTGGTACAAGTAAGCACTAAATGTGTTAGGATGAAAATTTAAATTTTTTCCCTTTTATTTGTTGAGGTAATTGTTAAAATACTTATGCGTTCATTTTAAAGATATTGAAGGTTTAATTATTGTAATTTGTTGACATATGTATTTATGGATTGTATTTATTTAAATGAAAATTATATTTATTTTTAGACTTTCTTAAATATGTATATTATTAGGTATGGGGCCAAAATGATAAGATTATTTTAAAATTATTTTGGGTATTCCAAATAAAAATTTTAATTTTTTTCAAAAATTTTGGTGTGGCCAAGGCCCCCTCGGTCCTCAAGTGGCATCGCCACTGTGCTAGACATAGGATCTAGTTTTAACTTTTAACATAAAAAGCAAAGATAAAGGTATTAGAATGTCTCTTTTAAGAACTCCAAAGATAATAATTTATATATTTTGTAAATAAGGATAATAATTTATTAGGAACAATAAATGGGAACCGAACCATCATCATCCTCAACCAAGGCCCAAAGAGGGGATGTATGTGATAAGTTGGGGTTTCCAATTTGTACGAAAAGAGGCCAATCAAGTCAGGAGACATTGATGGTTTTAACATCAAGAGATTCAAGACATGAAAACATGCTTTACTAGTATACATTCTTCTCACTTCTGATCATCCCTTCGGTTTTTCTTGAATTGGAAATTAATCGATTTCTTCATGAAGATTAACTAATAAATATTATTAATTTAAATATCTATATAGTGATGCACTATTTCAAATTTAAAATAACGTTATATTTTGTATGCTGTTAAATTCATAAAATAAAATATAAATTAATTCTGAAATAAAGCCTCTCTAGATCCAATTGTTGAAATAGGCCTAATAAAATATAAATATGTCCAAGGCTTTATACCACAAGAACCCAATGTTTCCCGAATCCAAATTCCAAAATGTCATAAATGGGTCCAAGGATACTGGTAGGTCCAAAGTTATATAACCACACCCCAGTTCATTTTTTTTTTTTTTTTTTGGGGGGGCTCAAAATATACCCAAGTGTTGTTTGGGTCCGAAGTTCCATAATTTAAAATGAATGGAATTGGTGGGTCAAGCTTGGGTTTCAAGCGATAATTTAGTAGTAATGGTATTTCTTTTGGGTTCTAAACTAGACCGAAGTGTTCTTTAAAAATCGTGGCTAGGGGACATTCTTTTCACTGCTAACCATTCACTGGTTTTTCTTTTTTTCTTGAATTGGAAATTGATCAATTTCTCCGTTTAGATTAAATATTAGAAATTTAAATATACATCTAGTGTTGCATTATTCAAATTTTAAAATAACTTTATAATGTGTATACTGTTAAATTCATAAAATAAAATTTAATTAATTATGAAATGGATTCTCTCTATTTATTTCAAGTAAACTTCAAAAGATATTATCTGGAAAGCAAAAGAAAAGATCTCGCTAAGCATAAAAAGGTTGTCATTCCAAGATCTGTAAGCAACTATTGGGTAATTCTTAATAACCTTAATGGTATGATCTTGAAGAACGTATCGCTTTTTCTTGTACGTAATCATCAAATTGTGGGTGACAAACATATGATTTAGTGCTAATAATTTGCAATGACAAAGGAACTAACCATTATCAAACTAGAAGCCTTGTTGGCTAGCTGCTGGTGCTATCCAGTCCTCCAAGATGTAACATTGCTTTGTGAAAATGAAAGCAAACAAAAGAAAGAAGACAACAATTTTAACGTGGTTCGGCCATGAAAGCCTACATCCACAGTCTCTCTATTATTTTCTTTTTTGCAGTGCAAAAATCTATTATAGAGCTTTGTTAATTAATTTATATATACAACTTTGGGAAACAGAATCCCAACACTTATACAATCTATATTCAAGATCACATTCATTACCTTCCTCTTGTATTTGAATTTGCTGATGACGCAGGATATAACTTTGTTGATTGGGTTGGTGCATTTCCGTTAACGATTTGGTGTTCCTCAATAGACTGGGTTGGTGGACTTTCCTTAAATGTTTGATCTTCAACATCCTTTGCAGTTTGCACCACAACCCAGAGGATCATCAAATGATTCACAATCAGGAAGAATGAAGTATCCATCACAATCTATTCTTCTCAAATGTCACCAAGGACATCAAGCCCTACATTCAGCTTAGAAAAGAACTTAACAACTAAAATATTTATAGAACTACAATTTAAGATGCCAACAAAAAAAAAAAGGAGGGATTGAGAGAGAAAGTCCCATCTTGTCTAGAACTTTCAGCTATACCGTATGCCTATCAAGCCATCACTATATATTTTGAAAGTAAGTGCAACAAGAGAAACAGTACAGTAAAAAGGTTCAAAGTTTTTTTTTTTTTTTTTTTAACAAATTCAAGTACAGACTAAATTATAAATTTCACTCTCTAAATTTAGCATGTTTTTAATACTTTTTTTTCCCGTAGTTTCATTCTATTTATTTTTCAATAAAGTTCAACTTTCATTCGTTTTTAATTTTCAATATTGTCATTCTGTTTGCCCCTGTTCAAAGTCTTTTCAGTTTTCAAATCTTAAAAAAAAAAAAATGAAATATATTAGATAATACTGTTTAAAAGAAATATCCTAAACTTATGGTTTTTAATTTTTTTTCTTCTCTTTTCCTCATCTTCATATGTGTCTCCGTCACTTCGTGTCACAACTTTGTTAAAGCATATTGGAATTCATTTTCTACATGAGACCTAGGCCATAACCAGGTAATCAATAGTACATTACAAATACAGAGATAGTTAAACAAGAAAACTATGAGAAATACAAGAGAAACTAATACGCAATTGCTAAAAGAAACATAAGGAGATGCTACAAGCCTAATTAATTTGCTCCACATTATACAAAATCAAAACCTCATCATTGGCCCTCTGTACCTGCATTCAAGGAAGAAAATTACCTTTCTAAATCATTGAATTAAGGGAAATCATTTCTATGTATAGGAAGAACATGCTTTGGTTTTCAAAATAGATTGATGCTATGCGGTGAATGAAATTTTCCCTTCAAGAGTAAGGAATTGAAAAACTATTTTTAGTTTTAGTCTTGCTACTAAGAAAATTCATAATAATGCCAGAAGGTTAAGTTGTTAAATCCCAAACTAATTAAATGTTCTATGGAAATGGCTATCCAGGTACCTGTGAGATAGTTAAGATTATAAACAACTAAATTGTTCCCAATAATTTAGTTTTACCAAATACTTAGAGTAATTTAAGCCTATGTCTATGTCAAAGTCATCAAAGGCAGACTATAAAAAGTACAGTGTAAACATGTGCCAATAATCTCAACCACACCAGTAGGTATCACCAAATCAAAAATAGCTTAAACTTCATTTTGATTTTTGTGTTTTTCAACAAACATTTTTAATCAAATTGGATGAATAGTACCATTTTGTAATCAAATTTCCCATGGCATCAATATTATCAATTTCGCTAGAATAAAAGAATGTGACAAGCACATGGCATTTTGTAGGATATATGATCCCCCTTCCCCCATAAAGGTTTGGAGTGGGTGTTAGAGCAACAAGTACTGTGTCATGAACAATTTACCTGTAAGTTGACGTCTTTCTCAGTGTATTCTTGTTCTGAGAAGCTTTTCTCTAATCAAGTGCAATTGTGCTACAACATCACCAATGTTCATCCTTTCTCTTGGAGATTCCATAGAACAAGAAACTCCTATTCCGAGTATCAAAATTAAACACTCCAGAATTTTGGGACATTCTATTCGATTTTGAATGTGAGTATCATTGATCCTTGTTTCCATATCTTCACTTTCCCAAAGAATAATAGGATCCACAATGTTACTCACTTGTTCAGGCAAAGCTCCTGTAACGAAATCATGAAGGTTCAAGTTGTCTTTGAAAATGTTATCAGTTGGCCTTTTTCCTGTGAACATCTCCAATAATAATATGCCATAGCTGTAGACATCACCATAAATTGACACCTCGTTTCCCAAACCATATTCTGCAATTGCATATAACATTTACAATATGATTGATCTAGTTTCATATTAGAAAAAATATAGTAATACAAGTTTGAAAGAGCTCTTTAGTGGCATATAAAAGGAAAAAATAATGACAAGTGGAAATTTCTTTCAGGACATGCTCCATCTTCTAAAAGGCTTCATTGAGTTAATTTCATGCTTGGAAGTACATTAAGATATATTATGAAAAGAAAAGAATTTAATGTTCAAAAATGGAAAAGATATTCACCTGGAGGAGCATAACCAATTGTTCCTCTTAATCCAATAGAGCTTGATTGATTAGTGACACACTCTTGGGTAGCCTCCTGAAGGAACCTTGCCAAGCCAAAGTCACCAACATGTCCAATCATTTCGTCATCGAGAAGAACATTGCTAGGCTTGAGGTCACAATGAACAATTGGTGTATGGCAATGATGATGAAGATATTCTAATGCATGTGCAATATCAATAGCAATATTCAATCGTTGAAGAAGATTCAAATTCATTTTTTCCTTAGGAACCTCATTTCTTCTTGAAACTGGATGCAACCACCCATCTAGGTTGCCGTTAGTCATGAACTCGTATACCAATGCCTTAAAATCATGACCTTGATAGTCAACACCTGAACATGCTGTGAGTACCTTCACTAGATTCCGATGTCTGATACTTCGCAAAGTCTCACATTCAGCAATAAAACTTTTGGAAGCTCCATGGTGTGAAAGGTTGAGTACCTTAATAGCAACTTTACGACCATTTTGATCAAGAATTCCTCTATACACAGATCCAAAGCTACCCACACCAACTAAATTAGTGGTGGCGAATGCATCTGTAGCTTTTAGGAGACTATGGTAAGATACATTCAAAAGTAAATTTCTTGAATTACTTAAAATGCTTTCTCTTCTTTTTCTTTTTAAAGTACGGAGAAGTAAAGATAACATTACCAAAGTTACTCCAAGAAGGCAAGACAATATAGAGATTATTAGCTTCAAGGAAGGATTCAACTTCCTCTTCTTGGATTTATTGTATTTACATACAGGAAGATGAAACTTAGGCATGCCTCCACAAAGCTTACCGTTCCCCTTAATCATAGTTGCACTTGTGTTCTTGAAAACTCCATTTGTTGGTACCTCACCGTCAAAATCGTTATAAGACAAATTCAATAACTGCAAGTAGATAAAGCTCTCCAAAAATTTTGGAATATTTCCAGAGAAATTGTTTTTAGAAAGATCTAAAACTTGAAGACCTCTTAATGATTCCAAAGATGAAGGAATGACCCCTTGAAAGAAGTTGCTTCTCATTGCAAGAATTTCAAGTTTTACACAACTACCAATACTCGCAAGAATTTCACCAAACAACATGTTTTCAGAAATATCAAAGTGTTCTAGATTTTTTAAATTTGCTATTTCCATGGGAAGGACACCAGTAAATTTGTTGCCTGACAAGTCTATATCAAATGGTGAGAATGAGAGACTATTGACTAGAGATGACATGGTACCACTAAGATTGTCATAGGCAAGATCCAATACATTCACTTTTTGACAGTTGCCTAGGCTTAAGGGGATACTTCCTTGAAGATTATTATTGTTTAAAAACAACTTTATCAAAAGAGTTAAATTTCCAAGAGATGATGGAATGTTCCCAAAGAAATTGTTTGCAGATAAATCCAAATATTGTAAGTTATGAAGCTTTCCAAATTCAAAGGGAATATGACCTGATAATTTATTATTCGACATTACTAGTGCCTCCAAATTGGTTAGATTTCCTATTCCAATAGGAATGTTTCCAGATATTTTATTACCTAGACTCACTGCAGTGAGAGTAGTTGAGAAATTGGCAATGCACTTGGGCAACTCTCCCCCAAAGTTATTGTTGGTTGTATCTAAAGCGGATAGATATGTAGAATTTGTCAAAGAACAGAGAAAACTCAAGTCATTTGCCCCTCCATTTCCAAGCTCGTTATAAACTATGCTAAAAATTGAAACTCTATATAACTTCTCCAAAGATGGAACTCCTCCTCTTAGTCTATTTTCGCCAAGTTCAAGAAGCTTTAAATTTGAGGCATTAGATATTGAAATAGGGATAGGTCCAGTAAATTGGTTTTTGCCAATGACAAAATTTTCAATATTAGGTAGAGTGATACCTATTTCCAATGGAAGATGCCCTTGGATTTGGTTGTCTTCTACATAAAATTTTTTTAACAAAGAAAAATTGAAGATTGAGGGAGGAATTCTTCCAGACAACCTATTTGAACCGACACTAAAAAATGTAAGTTTCGTCAATTGGCCAAAAGAATGAGGGATACTCCCACCCAAGTTATTAGATACTGCACTAAACACTTCTAGAGAAGAGAAGTTACCGAATAAAGGTGGGATACTTCCTTTAAAATTATTTTCTTCAAAAATAACGATACGGAGTTTTGACAAAGTGCCAAGAGTTGTAGGGATTTCCCCATCCAGAAGGTTGCGACCAAAATCAATGACTTTGAGGTTGGTGCAAAGGGATAAATTTCTTGGAATTTTGCCAATACGTGTGTTATTGTACATTTGTAGGAATTTCAATCTGCGTAAACGGTCAATTTCTGAAGGAATTTCATTATGAAAGCTATTGTTATTGAGTATTAGATTCTTCAAAAAACTTAAATTTCCAACATGTGGTAATATAGAGCCTACCAGTTCCGAAGATTGCAGTTTCAACTTAATGACCCTTTGATGTCGATGACCACAGGTAACCCCTCGCCATTGACAAAAATGGATGCTATCATTCCAAGAGCTCAAAACTTGGAAAGGATCAACAGTGATCTTGGCTTTGAACTCAAGCAACGCCAACCGGTCGGTCTCATTATTCCCGCCAACAACAGAGGTGACTAACAAGCCACACCACCAGAGAAGGATAAAAGCATGCATGAAAAAAGAAGAGGACGGTGGAGATGAACTCCACTGGGAAAGCCCCATCTGCAATATGGTTGAAGAGGCAGTTGGTACAAGTGTGTATTGTGAGGGAAGGCTAATTTGGCTGTGTATAGAATCTCAAGAAGTGGCAAATTTATAAAGAGAGCGAGAGAGAAGAAATTTGGTGCGAGAATTTTGGGGATTATAGTCGGTCTGATCATCTTTAATTAATCAGACCGTGTACCCATGATCCACGTGGAATGCTATAGTTTTGCCCCCTTTATATTAAACCAAAGGTGTGTTTATTTGGTGTATTTTAAGTTTTAACAATTAAGGATTTGGAAGTGCAGCGTCCGTACTGGGCTGAGCCCAAAATACACGTTTCCAGACCCTTCAGCGTGTCCCACACGCTTAAGTCTGATTAAGAGACAAGTTCGTTAATTGAGCTGAAACCTACGTGTCACACACACACCCAACATCTTTTTTATTGTTAAAATTTAATAGTTGCCAAAAAAAAAAAAAAAAATGATTATTTGAACCAAAGCTCTCATAAAGATTAACAGAGAATACTACTAAATTACAAAACTCTTAAAATCAGTTTGAATACTATTTATTGTTAAAAACTAAAAATACTATAGCAAAATAATTTATAAATATGTAAATAATACCATGAGACCCAGTTTTAAATTTGTTTTTTTGAAAAAAAAGTACTTGCGGGTCCTATGAATAGTGCACAAAATCCACAAAAAACACTAGACGCACAAAAACGCTAGACGTGGCCGCTATCCAAACATACACTTAGTATAGTTATTTTTAAGTAAGATTTTCCCATTTTTAATTTAAAAATTTTTCTTTTTGTGTAAGAAATGTAATAGGTGCTATCAAAAAACTTCTATAATTTCTCTTTGTGTAAGAAATTGTAACTGGTGCTATCAAAAAACTTCTATTAGCTATAAATGCATTTGGAAAAGAATTAGACTACTCATTTTGTATAAGTTTAGATCTTTTAATCAAAGTATATTCGTCTATTTCTAAAAGCTCTTTATAACTTGTAGTTTTGATAATAAATCTATACCACAAAAAATTTCATCTAAATGTTTAATTTTTTACTAGTAACAAGTTTCTTAAGAGATCCTTTTTTAGATTCAATTAATTCTTCTATTCTCTGTTTTTTTTTTTTAAGTGTTAACGTGTATAATATATTGTGAGCTTTAGGCTCAGTTAGGTTACTTGTATAGCACACATATTTACTTGTATAGCACACATATGCCTCCTATATAAAGGCACCTATATATATTCTTTCATCATAAAATACAATACAATCATTCAGTATTTCTAACATGGTATCAGAGCCACTGCTCTGACCTTTTTTTTAGCAGTCTTGTCTCTTCTGGTGTTACTCCACCCTTATCGCTTCCGCCGTCACAACAGCCGCTGCAGCCACTCACCGTTGAACCTCCGACGTCTCTCAGCCGTTGTCCTTGGGTTCCGGGCCTGCAGCCGCCGTCGTTGAGGAGTCCCGCACCACACAGACCATTGCAATCACCGTCTCCACCGTGCATCTTACTCCGATAACCTTATTGCAGGTACCACAGTGATCGTCTCGCCTAGATCTACACATTCGTGGAAGTCTCGCAAGCATCGAAGCCTAAACGCGCCCTCACGCGCCGCCCAAAGAAGCCGCGCCTCACGTGCCACCTTCAGGTCCTACTGACGTCATCAATGACGTCATACTGCCACGTCACCTAGGGCTGACGTCATTATACACCCTTCTGCTGACATCACCCACCACGTGCAGCTGACGTCATCGTTGACTAGACCGTTGACCATTGACCTGAGTTGACTTTGACTGAGGGTTGACTTTGACGGTTGACTTTTCTACAGGGTTGACTTTTGCAGTCCAGGTCCTCCTTACCCAGTTTTTCGCGTAGATTTCATTTTGCAGTCCATTTTTTGCTTCTAAATGAAGAATAAGGGTAGATCTTCTTCTTATTGCAACAATCATCGCTGTCAATCCATCAAACGTTTTTGCAAATTTTGCAAACGTTTTGGCCACAATATTGAGACTTGCTATCATCGCAACAAATCAACTGTTTCAATTTCTGCTGCTACTGTTGCTAACACTGAGAGTGTCTAACCAATGGCTCCTGTCTCTGCACAGTCTAAGTCTTCGAGATCCACTTTCTCCATTTCCAGAGATGACCTTATAAATATCATCGCCAATGTCATTCGTATGGTTGGTAATGCATCTTATTCCTCTTCTCTCTCAGCTTTATCTGGTATGTCTCCTACCTCTTGGCTTATGGATTCTGCTTGTTGCAATCACATGACACCTCACTCGTCCTTATTTTATGACCTTAAACCTGCACCGCACCCTCTTAATATTCGCACAGCAAATGGTTCCACAATGTCTGGTCATAATATAGGTTTAGTTTCAACTTCCAACCTCTCGGTTCCTGGAGTTTTTAATGTTCCTGACCTTTCTTATAATTTATTTTCTGTGGGACAATTAGCTGAGTTGGGTTATCACATTACCTTTGATTACTCTGGGTGCATTGTGCAGGATCCTAGGACGGGACAGGAGCTTGGGACTGGTCCCAGAGTTGGGCGTATGTTTCCCGTGGACAACCTTCGTCTTCCACTTGTTGCTCCTGTTTCTGTTGCTGCAGCTGTTGCAGTTTCTTCCACTCCTTCCCTTGCACTTTGGCATGCTCGACTTGGTCACGCATCTTCCTCTTGGGTACAACAATTGGCTTCTAAAGGTTTGTTAGGTTCAGTGTCTACAGAAAATTTTGATTGTGTTTCATGTCAGTTAGGAAAACAACTAGCTTTGCCTTTCAATACTGGTGACTCAATATCCACTGATATCTTTGACCTTATTCGTTCTGATGTTTGGGGGTCGTCCTCTGTCTCTAGTATTGGTGGGTCTAGATATTTTGTTGTCTTTGTTGATAATTACTCTCGCTATAGTTGGATTTTTAATATGAAACATCGTTCTGAATTATTGGAAGTATATTTTAATTTTGCAAAAATGGTTGAAACTCAGTTTTCCAAACGCATCAAAATTTTTCGATCTGATAATGCTCTTGAATATACTCAATATGCTTTCCAATCTATTTTGCATTCCTATGGCACTGTTCATTAACTAACTTGTCCAGGTACCTCTCAGCAAAATGGTAGAGCCGAACGAAAATTTCGTCATATTCTTGACACTGTTCGTGCTCTCCTTCTCTCTGCCAAAATTCCTGCTCCTTTTTGGGGTGAAACTGCTCTTCATGCTGTTCATACTATTAATCACATTCTGAGTCCTGTTATCCAAAATCAAACTCCATATGAGCGCCTTTTTGGGTCACCTTCAGACTATCACCACCTTCGCTCCTTCGATTCTGCTTGTTTCGTTATTCTTCAGCCACATGAACATAACAAACTTGAGCCTCGATCAAGGCTTTGTTGTTTTCTTGGCTATGGCGAAACTCAAAAGGGGTATAGGTGTTATGATCCTGTCTCTTATCATCTTCGTATCTCTCGCAATGTCGTCTTTTGGGAACATCGCCTTTTTGTCAAGCTCTCTCATTTCAGTGCTTCCCTGTCTTCTTCCTCTGTATTAGATCTTTTTCCAGATGAGGCACATATTCCTTCTGTAGTTGCTCCTAATCCTCCTATAATTGCTCCTGATTCTATTGCTATAGACTTCTCTGTCCAACCATCAGATATCACTGATCCCTTTCCTAGTTCACCCTTTAATGAACAGGTGGAAGATGAACAGGTTAAAGACGAGCTACCCAACCCCAATCCTGAGCTTGGGTCTCCTGCTCCTGCTCCACCTGAAGATCTTGCACAAGACATTCCACCTCGTCACTCAACTCGGGTAAGATCTATTCCTACACATTTACTTGATTATCATTGTTACACTGCCCTTGCTACACTACACGAGCTCACACCTATCGTGAGACTTCCACTGACCCTTTATGGCAGATTGCAACGAAAGAGGAACTTGATACATTATCTAAAAACCATACTTGGGATTTGGTGACACTCCCTCCTGGGAATTTTGTGGTTGGTTGTAAGTGGATCTACAAGATTAAGACTCGCTCTGACGGGTCCATTGAGCGCTACAAAACTCGTCTTGTTGCAAAAAGTTTTACATAGGAGTATGTGATTGATTATGAAGAGACCTTTGCTCCGATTGCCCGTATCTCATCTGTTCGTGCCCTTTTAGCTGTTGCTGCTGCCAGTAAATGGGACCTTTTTCAGATGGATGTCAAAAATACATTCCTTAATGGGGATTTAAGTGAAGAAGTGTATATGCAACCTCCTCCTGATCTCTATGTTGACTCAAACTAGGTTTGTCACCTTCGACGTGCACTTTATGGCCTTAAACAAGCTCCACGAGCTTGGTTTGCCAAATTCAGCTCTACCATCTCTCACTTGGGTTACATGGCCAGTCATTATGATTCTGCCTTATTTCTTCGTCGCATTGACAAAGACACTATTTTACTTCTCCTATATGTGGATGATATGATCATAACTGGTGATGACCTTAGTGGCATTCAAGAACTCAAGGCTTTTCTCAGTCAGCAGTTTGAGATGAAAGATCTTGGACATCTCAGCTACTTCTTGGGTCTTGAAATCACTCATTCTATAGATGAACTTTATATTACTCAAGCCAAGTATGCCTCAGAACTCTTGTCTCGAGCTGGACTCACTGATAGCAAGACTGTTGACACTCCAGTTGAGCTTAATGCGCATCTGACTCCTTTAGGGGGGAAACCATTGTCTAATCCTTCTCTTTACAGACGCTTGGTTGGCAGCTTAGTTTATCTCACTGTCACTCGTCCAGACATTTCCTATATTGTTCACCAGGTGAGACAGTATTTGTCTGCACCACGATCGACTCATTATGCTGCTGTTCTGCGCATTCTTCGATACCTAAAGGGCACTCTCTTCCATGGTCTTTTCTATTCTGCTCAGTCTCCTCTTATTCTCCATGCATTTTCTGATGCTGATTAGGCAGGAGATCCCACTGATCGCAGGTCCACCACTGGTTATTGCTTTCTTCTTGGTTCTTCTTTGATTTCTTGGTGAAGTAAGAAACAAACTCATGTGGCCCGCTCCAGTACTGAAGCAGAATATCGTGCCCTTGCTGATACCACATCTGAGCTCCTTTGGCTACGATGGCTTCTCAAAGATTTAGGTGTGTCTACATCCTCTGCTACTCCTCTTTATTGTGACAACCAGAGTGCTATTCATATTGCTCACAATGATGTCTTCCATGAACGGACTAAACACATCGAGATCGATTGTCATTTTATCCGTTTTCATCTTGTCCATGGTGCTCTCAAGTTGATCTCAGTCTTCTCTAAAGATCAACTTGCAGATATCTTTACCAAGCCACATCCTAAAGGACGCCTTCATACTTTGGTTGACAACCTCAAGCTGGTCTCACATCCACCTAGAGTTTGAGGGGGGCTGTTAACGTGTATAATATATTGTGGGCTTTAGGCCCAGTTAGGTTACTTGTATAGCACACATATGCCTCCTATATAAAGGCACCTATATATATTCTTTCATTATGAAATACAATACAATCATTCAGTATTTCTAACATAAAGTATGTATATTCATATTTTTTTAATATACCTTTATCGGTTAAAAATATGTACAAATAAAATAAACAAGATCTACAATAAAAATTCTAATACAACTAGGATAAAATAGATTGTAAAGTGTAGTATAATAAAACCTAATTTTTTTTTTTTTTTTTTTTTTTGTAAATTACAACTTACCCACCTATAGTTTGGCCGAAATTAAAGTTGCCTACCTGTAGTTTGAAATTTGACACTTTACTCACCTGAGATTTGACCGAAATTTAAGTTGTCTACCTGTGGTTTGAAATCTCAGGATGCAAGTCTTCTGTCGGTTTCTTTTTTATCTTATTTGATTTTGTATTTTTATGTTTTTTGTGTTTTTAGAGGAGAGAGATATAAAAGTGGAGCAAAATCAAATATTTAGTCATGTTTTTAACAAAGGTAGGTTATGAAACTCTACCTAAATATATGTGGGTGAAGTTTTCTCCTGTAGATTTGAACTTTGATCATTGTCCCCACTGCCCACAAGTACTAAACTTGTGAAATGACCATCACACCAAGAGTACACTGTTATAAAACATAATTTATCAAATGCACTGTATATGAAAGTTTTACTTATTGATGGAAATGCACTAGTATTTGTTTCAAACTGAATGGGTAATTCCATCAAATGAAAATATATAGGACAAAATTTAGTTACAAAATTAATTGTAACCTAAGGGTACAACCTTACTCAATATCTTTTTATTAGAGATGAATTTTGATAAATTCACCATTGGATTAAATTTTTTCTTATATTTTTCATACTTGCAAAATTTCTAAAAAATTAAAAAATCAATAGTTATGTTATCAATAAAATGTTTAAATTGTAAGTTTTTGTATTTTAAATTTATGCGTAAAATATAATATTATAGATTATATAGTAAATAATATTTTATTAGTACAAAATTTGACATGTGTATTGAAAACGTAAAGAACATGCAATTCAATAGTTAGCTTTTTGAAATATATAATAATGTTAATGATGTTAAATAAGATTGTAGCCTTAGGCTATAACCAACTTTATAGCTAAAATTTGTCTAATAATATATTGTCAATTTAGTTAAATCTGTGATAATGTCGTTAAATTAAAATGATTAATGGATGAATTAAGTCTATCATGAAATGGGTCTAGTTCCTCATCTGCAGTTGATAATATATATATATATATATATATATATATATATATTGTGGGGGGTGAAAGCCCAACCTAATGTAATGGGCTTGGGCCCTTATTTGAAGACTACTGTGTGTCCGAGGAGAGGAAAATGTTCGAGAAGGAGTCCACGTGGAAGAAATATACTTGGAAACGAACGAGGAGTGTTGTCCGAGGAGATCACCATTGGTCCGAAGAGCTCATCTTCCTCGGACACAAAGAGCCTTGATCAAACAAACACCTGGAAGGTTCAAGTAATCTTCCTAACAGTTCTAATGATAAGTGTGAACCTCAGGCGCGCATGAGGATAGCAGGAACGGAGAAATATCTAAAAGACAAACTTCAACCACCACATTAAATGCACTGCAGCTACTTTTCTAGTCGCATTAATGTGGAGAAGACCCCTGAACAGTACAAACTCAGCTACCGCCACTCACACAAGGCTAAAGAGGATACCTGATGGGACATGTACTCAAGTGGATGTTTAGATAATGAACAAGTGGATGATGAAGATGAGGGAAGAGGGTGCTATATAAGGGGGAGAAGCCTCTGATAAAGGGGGACCGAAAAAAAGAGAGAGAAAAGAAGAAAATAACCTTACTGTAGCTCTAAGAACTGTAACCAACTTTCAGTCAATATATTTCCTCTTTGGACGTTCATATTTGTACTTGTTCAAGCTTGATTGCATGTTAATTCATCCGTAAATGTCATAGTTCATCACTGTTTCATTCACAACCAGCCCAGCTCTTTCACCCACTCTCTAAAAATTCATTGTTCAGGGTTCATTGGGCTCATAATCCAAACCTATTGGGCTTTGGGCTATAAAAACTGACCCTACAATTGGCGTCGTCTGTGGGAAGAGCTTGTGCAAGGGTGAAAACGACAGTTGATAATGGCTGAACGAAGTCAACAACAAGCAGAATCTAGGGCATCCCAACACGTGGACCCTTTTCTTAACCTAGAGAGGAGACAGGATCGTGAAGATAGCGCACACACTACGCATACTAGTCACAGCTGGGTAAAAACATCGAGTTCTACATAGATGACATGGTGGTAAAGAGCAAGGTTGTTGTTGAGCATGTGAAGGACCTTGAAAGTACTTTTGAAGTTCTAAGAAAATACAAGCTGCGCCTAAATGCCGCCAAGTGCTCATTCGGGGTAGGGTCCGGCAAGTTTCTGGGGTACATGGTGACCCACAAGGGAATTGAGGTCAACCCCGATCAGATAAAGGCCATCAACAATTTGCCAGCTCATCGGAATCCCAAGGAAGTTTAGAAACTGACTGGAATGACTGCTGCCCTGAATTGATTTATCTCTCGATCAGTAGACAGGTGTCGGCCTTTCTACTCTTTGATCAACAAGTGGAAAGGATTCGAATGGACTGAAGAATGTGCTGTGGCTTTTCAGCAACTCAAAGATTATCTTGCTCGGCCCCCAATCATGTCCAGTCCAGAGCCAGACGAAGTCTTGTTTGCTTACATTGCTGTAGCTCCCTATGCCGTGAGCTTGGTGCTAATACGAACAGACCAAGGTGTGTAAAAGCCAGTTTACTACGTAAGTAAGTCGTTGCACGAAGCCGAGACCCGTTATCTACCCCTGGAGAAGGCCATCTTAGCAGTAGTGCTTGGTATGCGAAAGCTGCCTCACTATTTCCAGGCCCACACAGTCATCGTCCTTACTCAGCTCCCACTCAAGGCTGTACTCCGAAGCGCTGACTACACTAGAAGGATTGCTAAATGGGGCACGATCTTGGGAGCCTTCGATATCAAGTATATGCCACGCACATCGGTCAAGGGCCAGGTCCTTGCAGATTTGGTGGCTGAGTTCACGGAGCCCCGATTAGAAGAAGTAACGCCAACATCCGACATGGATGACAAATCAGTTGGCATGATCACGCAACAAAGCCCCTTCCATTGGGAAGTGTATGTGGATGGCGCAGCAAACCAGAAAGGTTCCGGAGTGGGGCTAGTGCTGATATCCCCTAAGAGAATTGTCATTGAAAAGTCGTTAAGACTGGATTTCTCGGCAACGAATAATGAGGCGGAGTACGAAGCCCTACTGATGGGAATGGCTATGGTCCGAAGAATGGGAGGAAAGGCAGTAGAGTTGTTCTCGGACTCATGGTTAGTCGTGGGTCAAGTCCAAGGCGAGTTTGAGGCCAAGGATGAAAGAATGCAGGGTTACTTGAGCCGAGTTAAAAGTCTGCAATCGGAGTTCGAATCTTTCAGTTTGCAGCACATCCCCAGAAATGGTAACGCACATGCTGATTCTTTGGCCACACTCGCCACCTCTTCAGCACAAAATTTGCCGAGAGTCATCCTCGTCGAGGACTTGCATGGGCCTACGGAGGCAAGAAGGGAGGTAGTTCAGGTTCACCAAGTCAGGACCGGATTCTGCTGGATGGACCCTATAATTAAGTTCTTGAAAGAAGACATCTTGCCTGAAGAAAGGGGGGAAGTTGACAAAATTCGAAGGAAGGCAACCAGATTCTGGCTATCCGAGGACTAGAAACTATATAAACGCTCCTATTCAGGGCCGTACCTGTTATGCTTGCATCCTGAAGCGGCCGAGTTACTACTAGAAGAATTACATGAGGGAATATGTAGGAGCCATACTGGAGGAAGGTCCTTGGCTCACCGGGCTATTACTCAAGGTTATTGGTGGCTGAAGATGCAAGAAGATGCCCACGATTACGTTAAAAAATGTGATCAATGTCAGCGATTTGCCCCAAACATTCATCAACCAGGGGGAACTCTTAATCCACTATCCAGCCCGTGGCCTTTCGCCCAATGGGGCTTAGATATCGTGGGACCATTCCCTAAAGCTGCAGGAAACAAGAAGTACCTTCTGGTCGGCACAGACTATTTCACCAAATGGGTCGAAGCTGAACCTCTGGCCAACATCAGAGACGTAGATGTACAGAAGTTTGTGTGGAAGAATATCGTCACTCGATTTGGGGTTCCTCATACTCTCATCTCGGACAATGGCCTACAATTCGATAGCAATGCATTCAGGAGTTATTGTAGCGAATTGGGAATCATAAATAGATACTCCACCCCTGCTTATCCCCAGGGTAACGGACAAGCAGAAGCTGTCAACAAGGTCATAGTAAACAGCCTGAAGAAGAGATTAGACGATGCTAAGGGCAAATGGGTGGAAGAATTGCCACATGTACTATGGGCCTATAGAACTACGCCTCGCAGATCTACCGGAGAAACCCCCTTCTCTATGACCTATGGGGTTGAAGCTGTCATACCTTTGGAAACTGGTTTCCCAACATTGAGAACTAGTTCGTTCAATCCGACCGGCAACAATGAGCAGTTAAAGAAGAATCTGGACCTGATTGATGAAAGGAGGGAAAATGCAATGGTCCGACTGGCACATTACCAGCAAAAGCTCAGGCAGGGCTATGATGCCAACGTAAGGCTAAGGCCATTAGAACTTGGTGATTTGGTGCTGAGGAAAGTCGTCGGCACTGCAAAGAACCCAGCTTGGGGGAAGTTAGGACCCAACTGGGAAGGGCCATATCGTATTACTTCAGGAGCTGGCATTGGGGCGTATTTCCTTGAAGACCTAGATAGTCATGTGATACCACGCTCTTGGAATGTAAATAACCTCAAAAGGTATTACTATTAATCGAATCTTCTCTTCAATCAATATGTCAATTCTTTATATGAGATGTTCTCTAAGTGTTTAAACTTAAATCCAATCATGCCTGTAGTCCTTGGACCAGATGATTTGGGTTAGTTAACACTCCTTCACGGTTCTCTAAGTGTTTAAACTTAAATCCAATCATGTCTGTAGTCCTCGGACCAGATGATTTGGGTTAGTTAACACTCCTTCATGATTCTCTAAGTGTTTAAACTTAAATCCAATCATGCCTGTAGTCCTCGGACCAGATGATTCGGGTTAGTTAACACTCCTTCAAGGTTCTCTAAGTGTTTAAACTTAAATCCAATCATGTCTGTAGTCCTCGGACCAGATGATTTGGGTTAGTTAACACTCCTTCACGGTGCTCTAAGTGTTTAAACTTAAATCCAATCATGCCTGTAGTCCTCGGACTAGATGATTTGGGTTAGTTAACACCCCTTCACAGTTCTCTAAGTGTTTAAACTTAAATCCAATCATGTCTGTAGTTCTCGGACCAGATGATTTGGGTTAGTTAACACTCCTTCACGGTTCTCTAAGTGTTTAAACTTAAATTCAATCATGCCTGTAGTCCTCAGACCAGATGATTTGGGTTAGTTAACACTCCTTCACAGTGCTCTTGGTGTTTAAACTTAAATCCAATCATGCCTGTAGTCCTCGGACCAGATGATTTGGGTTAGTTAACACTCCTTCAAGGTTCTCTAAGTGTTTAAACTTAAATCCAATCATGCCTGTAGTCCTCGGACCAGATGATTTGGGTTAGTTAACACTCACTCACAGTTCTCTACGCGTTTAAACTTGAATCCAGTTCAACCTGCGGTCCTCGGACCACATGATATGGGTGAGTCAACACCTCCATACATTTATTATTATTGAAATTTGATTTTATAATGACCCAATCTTGAAGTTCTCGAATGCATTTAAGTTAACTCTAACTTAGGATAGGCCCCCTTAATCATGTTTACTTCAAAGCCAAGGGGTAATAACACTTTCTTTGTATATTTGGAAAGACCTGTGAAACTTCCATAATCACTCGCTGCATTCATTGCTTATTAATAATTCTTATACAAACTGTTCTTTTCAGTACCAATTTTAATTATTCATATAATCAGCATGATATAGTGGTCAAGTTTATCCGCATTATTATAATTACAAAGTACAGTTATCTACATCAATGATAAGTCATAAGACATGCAACAAAGACACTAGAAATAAAAGAGAAACTGTTTCATTGATCAAAAGAAAATGGATTACAATTCCTTATATAAAAGCAAAAATAATACAAGTACAAAATAAAAACCCCTGTCTAAGTCTTCGGTTGAGGGACCAAAGGGTCAGCAGCCTTACTAGGCTGAGCTGCAGCAGCTTCTGGGGCTTGGTCCTTAGACTCTGGAGGGGATTTCTTTTTTCCCAAGCCCTCGTCCTTATCTTTGGGAGCCTCAGCTAATTTGCTCTGGTCACCAGGCTGACCAAATACTTTAGGCGCCTTAGCTAGTTTGCTCTGATCACCAGGCCGACCAGATTCCTTGGAGACCTTGAGGCTGGTAGGAGGGACCTGGCCGACAAGAGATTGCTCCGAAGCCCCTTGAAGCTGTGTGGAAGGAGAGGGATCAGACCCTGGGAGTTCACGAATTTTCGGATCATAATATATGCTCCCAGGCAGTCTTAGGTTTGAGTCCGCAGGGACCCTAGCAGCATCCATCGCTTTCCCCCAAGTTATGTCACAGTAATCTCGGCTGAGCGAGGCAAACTGCTCAGTGAGGTTGAGTTGGGTCTCCTCCACCCCCAGGTTGTAGGCTGCCTGCTTTTCAGCCTTAATTGCCTCCTTGGCCAGCTTAGCACTCTCCTCGGCCAATCGGGTTTTCTCCTTGACTTTTTGGAGCTCAGCCCTAAGACCTATCACCAACTCCCTCTCTGTCGCCAAGTTAACCTCCGCCGCCCTCAGTAATTTACGTTGCTCTTCGGCCTGCTTCTCTGTGTTTTTGAGGCCAGCATCAAGACTATTCTTCTGGTTGGTCATGTCTTTCAGCTGCTCGGACAGCAGAGAATAGTCCTCCTTCAGGTTGCCTAGAGATTTTTCTTCCTCGGACCGATACTGGTTTGCTGCTTGGGCTTCAAGATATGACTTCTTGTTCCACTCCTCGGCCACAAAAATTTGCTGAGTAACCTACATAACAAAAATTTCAATGTAGGACAAAGAAGAGGAGGAAGTAAAAAAGAATCAGCGACCAAATTAACTGGATTAGTTTACTTACCATGGCCAAATCCCTCTTAAGGGATAAGAAAAGCTCCTGTTGGTTGAAGCGCTTATAAGACTCCATATCCCATGGAAGGAAGAGTGGTTGCTCTAAGGCCTCAACAACATGACTTGCTCTCCCCCCATCGTAATTCCTGAGAGAGGTGTCCCAAGGGATTGGGGTGCCATCCAATTCCAGCCTTGGGGACCAGATGCGAGGTCCTCGGCGTATCTCAGCCACGTTGACTTCATCTCGGCTCTCTGTGGACGAAGCCCTCTTGCTCCGGTGGTCCTTCACCACTTTTTGCTGCTTGGTCCTTTTGGGAGGTACCACCTCCCCTTCGTCCACAGTAATGAGGGTCCTTTTCTTTTTCAGATCCGGCAATGGCTTCAAGCCAAGATTAGGAACCTGAGGGGGCGGTGGAGGAAGATTCACAGTCAGTTGGGACGTACTGGTCCCTTTGGCCTCAGCCTTTTTGCCTCTACCCTTCATTAGGCTCCTCAAGTCCGCCATATCTTCTTCCTCCGAAGAATCTTCTGGGAGAACAGTAGTCAAGATACGAGGGCGAACACCAGACTGCCTGTCAATTTCCTCTTCGGCGTCAGAAACCTGTATCACTTGAACCCCTCCTGAAGCCTCTCCTTCAAACTTGAACTCGTCAATCTGCTCGTCAAGTGACGGGGTTGAAGAAGCAACTCTTTCCTCGGCCGCAGCGGGTTCAAGAGGAACCTGTTGGATTGGCTGAAGAAGCAATGGCACACCCTGAGGGTTTGGATGTGGCATGGGCGCAAGATCGTAGGTGCTAAAAAATTATGCTGACCGACGTCTATCCGTTTGAGACGGTAGTCCCCTTGAGTAATGGCGTTGCCGACCAGCTGGAAATCCTTTGGCTTTCCCGTATAACTAAGAATGAGGGGAACAGATCTGAGCTGCCCGTCTTCACTCACGAAGATTTCCGACCGGAGTAAGTAATTTAACGCGGGGACGTTTGAGAGGCTGAGCCGAGGAGCAACTTGCCTTCTATCTGTAAACATCACAAAGAAAACTTGCTTAGAAACTTGAAGATAACGATGTACACAAAGGAGAAGACAGATTGTTAAAATGTGAAGATCCTAAATCTATTGACAGGAAACCTAGGTCTAAAGGATCCCACCTGGCTTTCCTGGTTGGGTCGGGCAATGAAGGCCGTCATGCCACGCGCCCGAGACGATCAGATAGTCGTCTTTCATCCCCTTATTAGACTTGGGAAGGCAAGAGATGAGCCTAACGACATCGGACCGGGATTTAAGATAGTATCCCTCCCCCTTCTGGCTATGACACTCGTACATATGCACCACGTCATGCCAGGTAAATCCTAATCCTAGGTGACGGTTCAAGGCATTAATCGCTCCTAGGATCCTAAAGAGGTTAGGTGCGCACTGCTCAGGGGAAAGCCTGTGATTACGAAGATAGCCTACGGTGACAAAACCCATAGGAAGAGTCATTCCCTCTTCTATGAATGCTATCATGGGAATTACGACCTCCTCCTCTCCTCGGTCGGGTAATATCCGCTCCGGAGGACAATACCTCAGATTTACCCCCCATGGTATACCGTAGGTCTCCTTCAATTCCTCTATTAGGGCGGGACTATCAACAAGCTCCTCGAATCTACCCATTTCTGACTAACTAGAGAAGGGCGCAAGGCAGTGACTGGCAAATAAGGGTTTGAAAGCCGAAAGCACTAGCCGAGAAGAAGATGGAGGATTAGAAATGGCAAAACTTACGCAAACTAAATCGAAAAGTGATCTTTGAACTCGCAGAAGGATTCTTACAGACTCTAGGATGAACCAGGATTGATGATTAAATGTACTCAGTGGGTTCGAGTGCTTGAGTTTGCTGGGTGGTCTGAGGATTTGCAAAGTAAAGAAGAAATAACCTCTTTTGAGACTTTATACGGGAACAAGTGAAGGGTCAGTGGTCATCCCGCCCAAATTCTGAGGAAAAATCACGTCCGTTGGATTAGTAGCCCATCGTTGGATGCCAAAGACAAAACGCCGCCTGGAGTAATTGATAGTGCCTCGGGGAGATTGAAACGACAGCAGCATTAATGAAGCGCCTGCATCTATGCCCACACGCATGTAATTTCAGATATTTTTGTTGTTTCAAACTTCCATTTCATGACAAGTCAAAATCCTATTTTTTCTCCTCGGATGTGAGAGAAAAACTAACATTTTGAGGGGCTATTGTGGGGGGTGAAAGCCCAACTTAATGTAATGGGTCTGGGCTCTTACTGGAAGACTACTGTGTATCCGAAGAGATGAAAATGTCAGAGAAGGAGTCCGCGCGGAAGAAATATACCTGGAAACGAACGAGGAGTGTAGTCTGAGGAGGTCACTATTGGTCCGAAGAGATCATCTTCCTTGGACACAGGGAGGCTTGAGCAAACAAACACCTGGAAAGTTCAAGTAATCTTCCTAACAGTTCTAATGATAAGTGTGAACCTCAGGCACGTATGGGGATAGCAGGAACAGAGAAATATCTAAAAGATAAACTTCAAGCACCACATTAAATGCACTGCAACTACTTTTCTGGCCGCATTAATGTGGAGAAGACCCCTGAACAGTACAAACTCAGATACTGCCACTCACACAAGGCTAAAGAGGATACCTAATGGGACATGTACTCAAGTGGATGTTTAGATGATGAACAAGTGGACGATGAAGATAAGGGAAGAGGGTGCTATATAAGGGGGAGAAACCTCTGATAAAGGGGATGGGAAGAAAAGAGAGAGAAAAGAAGAAAATCACATTACTATAGCTCTAAGAACTGTAACCAACTTTCATTCAATATATTTCCTCTTCGGACGTTCATACTTGTACTTATTCAAGCTTGTCTGCATGTTAATTCACTCGTAAATATCATAGTTCATTACTGTTTCATTCACAACCAGCCCAGCTCTTTCACCCACTCTCTACAAATTCATTGTCCAGGGTTCATTGAGCTCATAATCCAAACCTATTGGGCTTGGGCTACAAAAACAGACCCTACATATATATATATATATATATATATATATATATATATATATATATGTATGTATGTATGTATGTATGTATGTATAAAATAAATGAAAGAAGAAAGGAAAAAGAAAAGTAACGTGACATGTAGGTCCATGAGGCATCTTTATCATCTAATCAATGGGTTAGGTGAATAGGTGCGAATAGAAAACCAGTGGTTTATTTATGGTCTTAGTCCAAAATTAATCTCCAGGACACATAATGATCGTAGAGGTGTATTGTTAATTGAAGTTTCAATATATATTGATTTACATATATAATTACTTTAGTTAGTTACTAGTCTCGTGCTTAGAGGCTCTTCTATTTTTTTTTTTGGTTAAAGGTTAACAATTTGCATCTATTATAATTTGAAAATATATTTTTTTACAAACATATAAAAATGAGAAAATTTTAGAAATAAGCAACTGTAATTTCTTTCTTGGACGTGTGTTTGAAAGTGGTATAGTGATGATATATAAAGAAAAGTTTGGATAGGAAAAATAAGATGAACGTAATGGGAAAGAAGACTGAATTTTAGAAGTTCTCTTAGTTTTTTATTTTTTTTAATTGGGGGCTGTTTTACTTTTATTGGATGAAAAATGAATAAAAAAATGCTAAATTTTAGGGAATAAAAAGATGAACCTAAAGAAAAAAAATTTCTAAATTTTAGGAGTCTCCTTTTTAATTCAAAATGAAATTTGTTATTTGACATTTTTGACTATATTTCTAAGAAACCTTTCGTTGATTAAGGTATTTTTGAACCAAATAAAAATTCAGTTGAAAGGGTGAAATTTTCTTGTAGCTATAGATTATACGAGGATTAGTGACTCGTAAGTCTACAAGTCGTGCATGACGGTTAATGGGTCTCCAGTCTCTACATGACCACATTCATTTTTTTCTAAATTTCCATTGCCAACTATATTCCAATCCATTGTATTCCTATGAAGAAATTTTTAACATAGCAGGGAAAAAAAAATTAATGCTTCAATTGATTATTATCAGCAAGGACAATTCTTTTTTTTTTTTTTTTTTAGATTAATAAATTCATAATCTTCACCCAAAAGACCAAAACCCACGTTGTTGTTTAGGAATATTGGTGTTGATAAGGTTTTAATTTTCAGTTGTGGAATGCTGTTTGATGGATGTACGAAATGAGAGAGAAACAATTAAAAATTAATAAAAAAATAAAAAATTATATTATTATGTGAATGTTTTTGAAAAATGGCCTAAAAAGAAAGAAATTTTTATATTAAAATAAACGAAATTTTTGCATGAGATATATTTATTGAGTAATGCTACAGTTACAAACTATTTTACAATATTTCTACAAAATATTAATGTGACCAACTTTTTATTGGTTTTCATTTGGACCTACTATTAATATCACTTTTTCCTTTACCAATAATCACTCACTACATTAGCAATTTGTATAATTTTTTGTAAAAAAATTTATATCTCTAACATTATTCATATTTATTTGATTTTTATGTCTAAGATAGATATTGAGTGAATTAAAAGATTGCTAGACTTCGTAACCAAGGTCCACACTCCACATGCAAGTGACCCTTGTCACTATCATGAACCGCCCAATACAATTACTTGGAAAAGCGTAATGATTAAGTATGAGACCCATGTATCACTGATACGTGGGTCCTACTTCAAAATTAAATCTCATTCATATGGTGCACAATAATTTTTCATCAATAAGAGATTTTAGCTTTTTTAAAAAAAATTGTAGTTAACCTATTACCTATGTGAAGGTGTTAAAATTCAATCAATAATTGACACGTAAAGATACTAGATTTAGGTGTCGGAAAAGATGTATTGTTAGCGTTAACTAGAGTTAGGAATAGAAATTTGAATGTTCAAATAGCGTTGAAAACACTATGAACGTTTAGACCCCCAATTACAAAATTACCAATTCAAGCTTTATATCAAACAATGTATGTGCGGAAAATGATAACAAGCTTATAACAGAATTGATAAACAATCTAAACCATAAATAATCACAATCACAGCAGTAATTAAATGATAAAGATAAAGGGAAGAGAGATGCAAACACAAGGACAACACGCGATGTGTTATCGAAGAGGAAACCGAAACGCTCGGCGTAAAACCTCTCCACCGCCCTCCAAGCGGTCAATAATCCACTAGAAAATGTAGTTGGGATACATGAACAGCAATAGACCCTCCAAGCCTAATCTACCCAAGTACCTAAGCCCTCCAAGCTTCCTGCTTCAACGAGGTTGCGCCGAACCTTTTTCTTTTCTAGCTTACCGGATTCTGCTACTAAACCATAGCATCAACCAATGAATATTGGTTCCTTCCAAACTGCTTCCCTTAGCACCAAATGAACCTTCTCACAGACGTGGGTGTGATGAGAAAAGGATTTGGTCAATGACCTCTCAAGGATGTATCAATGGAGAGGAAGAGAGTAGAGGAATTTGTAGAGTCTCTTAGTGAAGATTGGGGATGAGGCAATCTTGTTTTTCTCTAGGGTTTCTCTCACAAAATTCTCTCTGGAAGCTCTCTACATTTCGTGGGTATAAGGGTCTATATATAGTGGTGTGTGTTTGGAATACGAAGAGTCAGTTTTTCCCAAACAGGGCTGGTTGGCGGCTTGGCCTCGCGACTGGTCCAAGTCGCGAGTTCAAGTCGCGAGATAACGGCCTGGCCAGCCTGGGACTTTTGTCCTGTAGTGTGTAGCTGGCGTGACCCTTCACCTCCCCGTATGCTTCTCACGTGCACAGCAGTTGGCAGCTTGCAAGCCGCAAGTCAGTTGCGAGTCCTAGCCGCGAGTCCCTGCTTCTTGGCACAAAGTTGAGCAATTCTTCACACTCTCTTCACACACTACCCTTACATGAATCCCACCTAAATACAGGGTTACTAAGTGCTAAATTACAAGCAAATTGGCACGGAATAAAGCCAACAAGATGGTTGATAAATTTCAACCTTACAAATTTTTTTTCAAAATAATAAAGAGAAAAGAGGGAAGAGAAGATAAGACAAAAGAAATGAATAATAGCAAGAAAATGAGAAAGAAAAGAAAAGAAAAGAAATCAATTGTCTTGTGTATGTTTGGAAATAGGGAGAGAAGGAGAAACGAAAAGAGAATAATGTATTTCTTTTTCCTTTATTTGGATTGCAATGAGAAAGAAAATGAAAAGTAAATATATGTTTCTTTTTACTTTTATACCCATATAAATGTTTTTTTTATAATTTTATGGATATACCCATATAAATGTAAAAGATACATAAACGTTATGGGCAAATATGTAACTTCATGTCATATTATGTTATGTATGTGGGTTCTATTATTTAAAAACCATTCTCTCCCTTCAATTCCACCCAATTTGGGTAGATTGCAAAGAACAAAGTACTTCTCAAACTTCTCATATATTTCTTTTTTTTTTTTTTTTTGTGAATTTTGAAAATCTAATCATTTAATTTCATGTTCCTTGTGTTCTTAACATACGTATCAAATTTCGTTCAAATTGGATATTATTTACTATTCGATCAATAAACTTATTTTTTATGCATAATTTTAGATCTTAAACATTTGAAATTTTAACATTTGTTTGATAAGATAGCAATTAATCTTTGATCTTCTTGAAATTTTACATGCATGAAAAATATAATAAGAACATGCAATCTAACGGTTATATTTTCAAAATTCACACTCAATAGAAAGATATATGAAGAGTTTGTGGAGTTTCTCTCTAAATTAGTTTGGAGAAAAATTTTGTGCAATTGCAAATACGTGAACCCAAGAAAAATGGTTTTTTCCATTTTATTTTTCTTCCTTGGTAACCAGGAAAGGACTACATATCTTCTCATTTCTCTTCTTTTCCTCTTTCCTCCAGCCCTTCCAAACAGATTGTAAATTTCTCTGAATACCTGGTTCCTTCCACACCATAGACCCCACTTCCCACATGGGTGCACAGTAATCCTTGCCAGACTCCTAGCGCCACATTAGCCCAAACCCACCTTCCCCATTCCGTCATTAATTACACAATGACTCACTCTCTCACTATAGCTTACACAAATTAGAGAAAGCAAGAAAGAAAATATAGAGCGAGAGATATGGAAGTCAAAATCAAAGGACTTAACGTTTGACATGATAGGGTGTTTTAGTGGGGTCCAAACGTATCAGAAAAATATTTTATATAAAAGAAAGAAAGAGAGAGAGAGAGAAATAGAAATGGAAAGAAAGAGAGTTGTCGGAAGTGCTAGTGTGTGATCCAAGTTAATCAAACGAAACAGGGACTCCCACACTCAAAAACAGTCACTTTGGTACATGCATTTTCTCGTTTGTAAGAGCATTAGCATTGGAAAATGCTAATGCTATTCTATTTTACAATTCTAAAAACTCACAATTCTATTATACCATTCCATTTTACAATTCTTCCACATCCCTAACTTCTATTTCTCTCTTTTACCCATTAAAATAATATATCTACCTAATAAAATAATATATCTTAAAATTATATTTTTTCTCACCCATCTCTCTCCTCTCTCTCATTTTCAGCTCTCTTCCCTCTGTAATTCCCCCGGAGCCTTCATTTCCCATAAAAGCCAAAACTCGGCTTCAATAAAACCCAAAACATCATTCGCTCCTTGACGAGCTCGTACTCGCACTGCTTCGGTTGTGGATCGTGGGTCGTGGATCGCGAATTCGTGATATGGGTTTCACTGTGCTCGATGGTTGTGATCCGGTGGGTTTCGCCGTGCTCGATGGTTATGATCCGTGGATCGCGAATTCGTGATATGGCATCGCCGTGTTGGTTTTGCCGTGCTCGATGGTGTGATATGGTGTTGGGTTGGTTGTGCTCTGTGGTGCTGGGTTGCAGGTGGCTGTTTCGGTTTTTGGGTTGGCGTGATATAGTGCTGGGTGGCTGTTTCACCGTGGTGCTCTGTGGCGTGATATGGTGCTCTGTGGTGCTGGGTGGTTTTTGGGTTCAGCGATGGAGAGACAGAGATGAGAGACAGAGACGATAGATGAGAGACAGAGGAGAGAGAGTCAAATAAAATATATTATTTTGGATACAATACTTGCTATAGTGCAATTCTATGTTTAGAATTGCACTGTAGCACTATTGCAGAAAAATTTGCAATAGTACTGTTTGCAATCCCCTGATGCAGCTGGTTTTGAGACCAAAAATGCTAAATATCCCTTAGATTTGGCTTTAGCATTTGCCAATGCTAATGCTCTAACTTTCAAGTTCAGTGAGTCGTCACTCTATATACCAGAGAGTGTATCAGACAGTCATCAATTGGTTTTTTTCTATGAAGAAAAAATCCATTTATTATTCAATCCATCGTACTCCTATGAACAAATTTCTAACATAGTTGGAGGAAAAAAAAAAAAAAAAATTCAATGCTCAAGTTGAATATTAGCAATTTTTGTTTTTGCTAAGTGGTACAATTGGATTTTTTTTTTTTTTTTTTTTTTTTTTTTTTTTTGAATACAGACTAAGTTTGATTTCACTGCTTAGGTGACCAGGGAAAAGCACATATTTATAATAAGGTAGGGAAGAACAAACTGGCAACAGGGACTTGAGGGATTATAGAAAGGGATTTATTAACGTGTTCCCTTAGAGTATATATTAGTAAACTATTTTAAAAAACTTTTTATAGAAAAACGTAAAAGTAATTAACTATTTTGACAACTTTTATAATTTTCTAAAAAAAACTCTCCTAAAATAGATGGTTAATGCGTACTCTAAGAGTACACATTAACCGAACCCTTATAAAAATATATTCTTCTTTTTTTTCTTTCCTATTTTCTTTTTTTTTCCCCTCCACTTAATAAGAGACATTTGACAATAAAATAGAAGGGAGGAAACTTCCCCTATCGACCTCATTCAATATTGGACAAATGTTTTTTTTTTTTTTTTCAGAGTCTTCCTCTTTTTTCTTTTTTTTTTTTTTTTTTTTAATTTATTGAAAGTGAATTATGATAAATTTACCATTAGATTGAATTTTCTTATTATATCCTCTATATTTGCAAATTTTCAAGAAAATCAAATATCGATAGCTATGTCATCAAAAAAATATCTAAATTCATGTTTTTGTAGTTTTAAACTATGCATAAAAAATAAGTTTATGGATCAAATAGTAAATAATATTAAATTTAAAAGAAATTTGACATGCATGTTAAGAACATAAAGAACATTTAATCTAATTATTAGATTTTCAAAATATATAGTCATGTTAATTTTTTAGTGAAAGTTTAAAGCATTTTTCTTTGAACTAGTTTAGAAAAAAACTTTATCCATCAATATTTTCCAAAGCTTCTAAACCTATTCAATTTTAGAACTTAGAATTGAAATGTACGAAATACTATGTTACACTAAATTTTCTTTTAGCAAGTAATTTTATAATTTGTTGAAGTGGGGGATTAAAAATTATAGAAAAAACGTGGTCATTCGTCTTAAATATTATAAAAAGTGACGGATCACTTATAGTAGATCATTTCATCATGTGGTAAAATTGTGTGAGATTGCAAATTGGGTGGGTCTTAAATTTATTGAAAAATATAGTTATTGTACATACGATTTATTTGGTTTTTATGTGTAAGAGAGTTTTTATTTATTTATTTATTTAATTTCCTTTGCTGATTAAGAAAAGGTGGAATAGTGGGAACAATTCACTTTCTAGAGTTAAACTTCCGCTCTAAATAACCTTGTTAACTCTAGTACTAATATTTTTCGCGTCTCAAATTCAAGTGTTAAGATTAGATGGACGAGATACTTGATCACTTAACTCTTATAAATAATAAATAAATAAAAGTGAAATCTTGGAAGCAAGTTTGTGGAAATACGTGTTGGTAAACAATTTTTGTTGTTCAAACACCGTTACTAAATGGGCCCTAAGTTTATAGGAGAGTTATGATTGAATTGCAAGAGATTGTTGGACTTCTGATCAGCCCTTGTCAAATTACATGGGTCACTGTTAGGGGTGTGTAGTCAACCCGCCAAAACCGACCTGACCCAACCCAACCTGCCTGGTTGGGTCGGTTTTTAGGCCTTGGTGGGTTAGGTTGGGTTACAAAAATTTTTTTGATAACGGGTCATGTTGGGTTTGGGTCATAAAATTTCAAACCCACCAAACCTAACCTGACCCACCCATATATTTAATATATATATATATATATATATATTTAAAATATATTACATAATTAATAAATTTTTTAAAAATAACCAGCTCTTCCTATCCTATATAAAAGTCAATTAGTTCACACAAACCCTAGTAAATTACTATTGATGTTTAGTCATTAGTGTTGTTTGCCTTTAAGGAGTTACATTGACACTAATCTTTCGGTATTTTTAATATATTTATATTTATATTTTTTTTCTACTTAATTTAATAATAATATAAAAAAATTTGCCCAACCCATGGATTGAGCCCAACCCATGTGGGTTGGGTTGGACTTATGTGATGAGTTTGGTTGGGTTGAATTTTTTTTGACCCACCATGGTGTGTTGAGTCAAAAAATCCCTTCAACCCGACCTAACCCAACCCATGCAAGGTATAGACAACCCAAAGCAATTTGTAGCTCACATAATCACTATTAAAAATAGTCCCACATACAGTGAGTCATGTTATAATTCCACAAGACACGCACGACGGACTGAAGGGTCTCTACTATCCACATGACCACATATTCATTGTCAATGATATTCCAATGAATCCAATCCATCGTATTCCAATGAAGAAATTTCTACGTAGTAGGAAAAAAACATGAATCACATGATGCTTCAATTATAAAGCAATTATCATTTTTATTTTTTTTTAATAAGAATAGATTTTCATATTTGAGTTTACTTAACATAAGCCCTCTTTTTTTTTTTCTTTTTTTTTTTAATACTAAGTATTTTAACATACACCAAAAGAGGAGAAAATGTCTTATGAAAGCTGACATTCTTAAAATACTTAACGGAGCTAGATAGGCCATTTAGGACTTTCCAATTATAAAGCAATTATCAGTGATAATTTATCACTTAGTTTAGGTTTTGAATAAAAAATGCATTAACTTTTCTAAGAGAGGTCCAATTTTTTGAAAACATAACCCCCTTACTTCTTCCAAAAAAAAAAAAACTAATGCTAAACAAATGCTAAACACATTTATTATTTTTCCCCCTTAACAAAAATTAATGGCTTAGACTTTAAGCATGCTTAGTATAAAGAATTTGATTGAATCCTTAATTAATTGCACTATAAGGATTTTTTTTTAGTTACAAAGTGAAATAAGAGATGAATATTTTTTTTGAAAAAAAAAATTCTATATAAGAGGTGAATTTTATTCTCATAGCATAGTGACTCAAAACTACGTGATGTTCAAAAAATAAGAAAACTTATGTGCGAATGTTAATTTTTTATTTTTTTTATTTTTTTTTTGAGATATTGCAGAGTCTAAAGTTGATAATTCAGGACCGCAAGTCAAGTTTGCCAAGATTTTTCCTTCTCAAAAAAAGTTTGCCAAGATTTTCCAAAAGCATCTTTTGATTTTGTCTTTTTATTTCATTGGCTGGGTAAGTTTTTGCAAAGATTTTCCGAAAACCTAACAACCATTATGTTTGTAATTTAGTGAATGTGCTTTTGCTTTTTGATCAAGTAATTAATCTCGAATCTCCACTTGGAAGGGGAGATTTCAAAGTATAGTTACTTAGAGCATTCTCATCAAGAATTTTAAAATTTTAGCATTTAACACTTCAAAAATCTACTTTATTTATTATACAATCCCATTTTAAGATACATCAAACATCAAAACTTCTATATTTTTTACCATTTCATTTAAATAATATAAACTACTCATTAAAATAATAATAAAACAACTTAAAACAAACACCCAGCCAACCACCTCAGCCAATGTGAATAAATTTTTTTTTTTTTTTTTACAATTCAAGCTACAGTGAGCTTGTATTAATACAAGCCCACTATAGCAGTATGCCAAAAACTTTAAAATTTGAAAGCTTTGATAGAGTTGCTTTTTTGGTGTTTTGATGCTAAAATTTAGCATATACTCCTTTTAGCATCCTTAATGAGAATGCTCTTAAAAGACTCTGCAAAGTCTAAAGGTGATAGTCTAAAGTTGATAGTGCAAGACCGCAAGTCAAGTTTGCCAAGATTTTCCAAAAGCATCTTTTGATTTTGTCTTTTTATTTCATTGGCTGGGTAAGCGTTTGCAAAGATTTTCCGAAAATCTAAACAACCATTATGTTTGTAATTTAGTAAATGTGCTTTTGCCTTTTGATCAAGTAATTAATCTCGAATCTCCACTTGGAAGGGGAGATTTCAAAGTATAGTTACTTAAAAGACTCTGCAAAGTCTAAAGTTGATAGTGCAAGACCGCAAGTCAAGAATGCCAAGATTTTCCAAAGGTAACTTTTGATTCTGCCTTTTTATTTCATCGGTTAGGTAAGTTTTGCAAAGATTTTCCAAAAACCTAACAACCATTATATTAGTATTTTAGTAAATGTGCTTTTGCCTTTTGATTGTGCCTTTTCATCATACTTTGCAATTTTATGTGAAATAATTTAGGAAAAATACCTATACACCTCCTAAACTTTTGAACCAATGACTAAGATACCTCCTAGACTTTTTTATTGGTCAATTTTCTCCCTAATCTATATACACTTGCCAAATCATTACTCTAGTTAGTTTCACATTACTCTAGTTAGTTTTACATTAAAACACTAACGGAATATGAGCATGTGAGAAGCACATGACCTTTAAAAACAAGCTAAATCACTATTTACACGATAAAAAGAAGAGAGAAAAGAAACTAACCGGCAGAGAACAGAGAGAAAGGCAGTAAATATTGAGCGGGCTAGCTAATTGTTGCATGGTTGTGTTCAAGGGAAATTATTTTTGCTGGTCGCTTTTTGAATGATTGGTTGAAGTTGAAACCCAAGAGTGAATCTTTTTTTTTTTTTTTCTTTTTCATTTTCTATTTTTGGGATGAACCCATGTTTGAAAAAACTTTTTATTTTTATTGAACACTATCTAATCGAGCATTCCCATCCATCCGGAGAGTTAAAAATGCAAAATAGCTCTCATTGTTTACAAAAATGCACAAAACACAATTCCACATTTCACATTTGGGAATGGACAAATTTTACATCCTGTTACAATTTGATCTACAGCAAGATGTGTGGGTTAAGATCGGGTTGAGATCATGTTTTTTTTTTTTGACACTCATATTAGCATAGGAAAACTAGCCTCCTGTACAAAGATATACAGATTAAAAAAGAAGGAGATAAACGACTAATAAGTCGTACAGTAGATTTTTCATAAACTTTTGGGGAATGTGGTCAGTCTGATAATTTTTATTAATCTAACCGTGTAATAGATGCCTAGACGGTGACCCATGATCCACATGGAATGCTGTAGTTTTTTCCTAAATTCTCACATGCCACACTAATAATTATCCCCTTAACAATAAAGATTTGGAAAAGTGTGGTGTTTGTACTTGGTAAATTAATTTATATTGAAACTTCAATTGACCATACACCTCTATGATCATTATGTATCCTGTAGATTAATTATGGATTAATACCATAAATAAACCAATGGTTTTTATTTAAATAAAGTTTTATTTCATGTTGTAAAATTGTAAATTGGGCGTGTCTTAAGTTTATTGAAATAGTTGGAGCACTTACATTGGTCCAAGCAAAATGATCGGAAATGCAAAATTTTGGCTAATCAATCTTAAAAATTATTCACATCAATCTGTTTAAAGTTATGCATATATAGTCCATTTTTATTCTTCTTCTTCTTCTTCTTCTTTTCAAGAACAAAGGAAAGAATAGATAGTAATTGTGATAAGACAGAAAAAATAAAAAAAAAATTTAAAAATTAATATTTTAATAAAATAAAAAATGTAATAGATATTATTATGTGAATGTTTTTTTTTAAAAAAAGTGGTCTAAAAAAAAAAATTTATACTAAAAATAAACCGAAATTTTTGGGTGGAATATATTTATTTGACTTATATGGCCAAGATAGATATTGACCGAATTAAAAGATTGCGGACTTCCCACTTCGTACCCATCGTCACTGGCAAGTGTTTTTTTTTTTTTTTTTTTTTTGCTGCTTGGTAATCGTCACTGTCAAGTATGTGACCCATGTCTCACTATGAGACATTAGTTTAGTGCATAAAATTTTTTTCTGTCACAGGTGATTTTAGTTTTAGCTTTTTCTAGTCACAGCTTTCCTTTCTGACGGGGTGTGACTTGTGTCCAGTGGAAGTTTCCCGCTGGACAAGTTGGATGGTGGACATGTGTCTGAATTCGGACGTGTCCGGTGGAAATTTCTAATGGACACAAGCCGTGTCCTTTCTGACGTACTTGATGAGTAATGCAAATACCAATTTCGGCATAATTTTGTGCTACAATTTGCCATAATTTTGTATCACAACTTACCATACGGTGAATTGTGATTGGTTAGGATGTGTCAGTAGGCAATATGAGGATACATTTTTATCAATCATAACTCACTATGTGACGAATTATGGCACAAAATTGTGTCAAAATTTGTGTCCCTAGCATTACTCCACGCTTAAGGCGCAAGTCACACATGGCCACATTCATTAGTCAATCCATCGTACTCCTATAAAGAAATATCTAACAATTCATCCAAATTAAAAAAATTAAAAAAAAAAAAAAAAAAATCTAACTTAGCGGGGAAAAAAAATGAGTGCTCTAATTGATTATTATTATTATTATTATTATTACCGGGGACAATTTTTTTTTTCAAGATTAACAAATTCATAGTGTTCATCCAAAACCCACATCATCTATATACTATATAATAAAAAATGAGCTTAGAAGTTGTGGTTGCGCCAAATGACTGCACTAAATTGCAAAAAACTTATTAAATTTCTTTAAAAAAATTTGAATTTAGTTAATTAATGGCATACAACTACTATATCTAAGAGAGACCATATCAGTTTGAATAGCAAAAACTAAAATTGTTCATCTATATCTTTTCTAATTTAACGTCTCATGGGCTCTTTTTTTTAACTATTTTTTTCCTTCACTATTTTATTCTTTGGATAAACTCCAAAATACAGTTATATATGATTAACGTTAATATAGATATAGAATTCTAAAATACATGAAGCCTATGTTAATTGATATACTAAAATTGTTCATCCATATATTTTCTAATTTAACATCTCAAAACATCTCATGGACTCATTTTTTAAAAACTATTTATTTTTTCCTTCACTTTTTTATTCTTTGGATAGACTCCAAAATTTAATATAGAGTTATGATTAACGTTAATATAGATATAGAGTTCTAAATACATGAGGCCTTTTAATCTAAAATATTTCAAATTAGGTGTCTGAAATGCAATTTTTTTTTTAAATCTACAAAAGAGTTCTAATTAATTGATATACATCCTTTTTATCTAACTTTTCAGATTAGGTGCCTGATCATTTTTTTTTTTTTATCTACAAATTTTATGTTAGACGTTAGTTTAGAATATTTTGCTATTTCCTCTCATTACACGGCACAATTTTTTGTTCATATCAACTTCTTCAACGTGAAGTATAAATATATGTGATAAAATTATGATTTTTTACTACCTACTGTACAACTTTTTACTCTATTCTTCTCCTACCTACATAACCTTGCAGAGGTATGTATTTTTATTTTTCGTCAAATTGAATAGAATTTGTAGATTTTGTGTATTTTGTTTTTTCTTTTGTTAACCTTATTTCCTTAAGTTTTATCCAATTTATATGTTTATGGTTTGAGAATCAATCATTAAATATGGTTAGAGGTGATTTTATATTATTTTGTATATTATTTTAAAAAAATTGTTATGAACTTGCATGTAAGATTTTTCTTTTTATAATTCTTCTCTCACGATCTCCCTTATTTTTATTGATATTAAAGTTTTTAGTTAACTACAAAGATAAAGTGGGTTCCAATTTTGTATATCATATATAAATTACATGTTTATGACATAGGTTCCAATGTTACTAGGTTGTTTCCATCCCTTAATTTTGATTTCGAGGACAATCTTCTTTTTAACTTTAATTTGATGGTAAATTGTTGATAACAATTTATTTATTTTGTTTATATTACCCTCAATTTTGATTTAGAGGACAATCTTATTTTTGGGTTATTCATGACTCTTAGATTAGAAGAATCCACTCAATGATATTTTCGTAGAAGAAAACACAATAAAAAAACAACTCATCTTTTAAGAGTTGGTATACAGTGACATACATGCACAAACTGATTTTTTTTTTATACTCATGTTAGCATAGGAAAACTAGCATCCTGTACAAAGATATACAGATTAAAAAAGAAGAAGATAAACGACTAAGTCGTACAGTTGATTGAATTCATACGACATGTCAGTTAACAACTATCTTATAAGTGTTCGAATTATACTACAAGTCGTTGGTTCTGGGTTTTAGTTAATGTGTTGTCGTTTTAGTTAGATTGGTTCATGTTTCATCCTAGGTATGGCAAAGTAGCTTTTTCAGAAACTTTTGGGGATTATGGTCGGTCTGATAATCTTTATTAATCAAACCGTGTAATAGACGCATCCACATGGGATGCTGTAGTTTTTCCTGAATTCTCACATGCCACACTACTAATTGTCCCCTTAACAATTAAAGATTTGGAAAAGTGTAGTGTCCGTACTCGGTAAATTAATTTATATTGAAACTTCAATTGACCATACACCTCTATGATCATTATGTGTCCTGAAGATTAATTATGGATTAATACCATAAATAAACCAATGGTTTTTTATTCACACCTATTCACCTAATCCATTTAACTCAGTTGGTAAAGTCTTTATTTGTTGAATAAGAGTGATATGAGGTTCAATTTTCGCTTACACAAAAAATCAATAGGTGTCTTGGTCTGATATTAAAAAGTTATCATCAAAGAGCAAACGTCATAAATTGAAATTCTCTCAAAAAAAAAAAAAAAAAAAAAAAAAAAAAAAAACAAAAAACAAATCAATTGATTAGATAATAAAGATGCCTCATGGACTTTTTTTTTTGAGAAGCGCCTCATGGACCTATATGTCATGTTACTTTTCTTTTCTTATTTTTTATTTATTTCATTTTTTATATAAAAAATATCACTTTGTTGCGTTACTGTTATTGCGCACGAAACTTCTAATAATTCTCTATGTTCCAGTGGAAAATCCTAAAGCAAACATAAGAACTGAACAGAGCTGTCAACCACGAATCTGATTATTAATCCTAGTCAAAAGAAAAACCTGGTTTTGTCTTTGCCAAACAGTTTTAATTTGTTTTGCATCAATAAACTAAACTACTACAATGACTTTTGAGTGAAGTTGTGATGTGTCTTTATGTTAGAACCCCTTTCCCTCTCCCTTGTGTGTGTGTTTGTTTCTCCAAAAAAAAAAAAAAAACTAAACTACTAAGTCTAGAGCTACACCGTTTGACTGTAGTAATATGGAGTCATTATCAATGATGCAACAAACACGCAAATTTAATTTAGTGTCGGTTTGAGAACAGCTTATTTAGTTGAAACTGAAAACTTTTTACTGAAAATTGTAGATAAAGGTAAAAGTTAGTTGAAATAGTACAATGGAACTCATGAATAGTATCAAAAAGTACAATAAGACTCATGAATAGTAGTGAAAATAAACTGGTAAAAATAATCAATGCTAAAAGTACACTAGTGACAATCATATGCGGTGAATCCAGTGGTTTTATTATGCTAAGTCAACAAATTAGGCATATGATTTTTTATTTATTTATTTTTTTTATAGAGAGATTTTATCAAATTGAACCCTGGATCTCTTATTTAAAAATTAGATACTTTACCAATTGAGCTAATTGGAACTCACAGAAATATGATGGTTGATTTTAATTAGCACGTTACTTTTTTTTATTTCCCCTTCAAAATTATTGACTTACGCATAGATACATTTAAAAATAAACCATTTTTTAGTCATTAAAATATACACAATTAATAAAATATTAGAAAAAATAAATGTAATTATTACATTTGATAAATTAGGTTTTATTATATTACACTTTACAAATTATTTGATGTAAGACACGATTTACTATTTAATTATTGTAATTTATTATTTTTGGTATTTTTATGTTAAAAACGTTATTTTTTGTTTAGGTGATTTATTTCATTGTTTTTAGGTACTTTTAATACTTTTTAGGTCAAATTTGGTTCCTATTATGGTTAGATATCAATTAGAAGTTATTTTACATTATATTTTATTGTCTATCAAGTTTTACAGAGCCTTGGATTCGAGGTTATTTTCAAAAGCAAACTTGTTTTACCTTTTGTTTTCTAGAAATAGACGTGTTCTGCTTTTTGACACTTCTGCATCCCGCATTAGTTGGTATCAAAAACCTAACTTATCCTGGTCTGGTGGTTGACGTATAAGACGGTAGCAATTCTGGTGACAGAAAACTTAGTAAGTTTTATGTGACGTATAGCTAACACTCACAAATATCTTTGCTAGGACGTTGTCGTTGGAGCATAGAAACAATAGGGATAACTGTCGCGGAAACATAACTCACAAGCAATCTATTGGTAAGAAAATTTCATATAGACCTTATAGAAGAATTGCAAGTTTTAATGGTTATTTTTATAAAGAAGATTTTCTTGATTGGTTACTTGATCTAGAGGATTTATTTGACTTTGAGAATATTTATTATGAGAGAAAAGTTGGACTTGCTTTGAATAAACTTAGTGAGTATGCCTTACGTTGGTGGGAACAAGTACAATCTGATAGAAATTTGTTCATGGCTAAGGATGAAAAAGATGTTTGCTATCAAATTTTATCCTTTGGATTGTGAAGAAATCTTGTCGTACACAATACAGGATTATTATTGGCAAAGAAGTTCACGCTTGAATTATTTTAAAGAACCATATATTCCACTACTAAGAGAAGAATTACATGTTGAAGAAAATACTTTTCTTGAAAAATATGTAGAAGTCAAAGAAAAAAATATAGAGATTTTTTAGGAAATTAATGAAGACCTTGTTATAGAAGAAGAACCTAAAATCAAGATTGTGGAAAAGATTAATGAAGACCTTATTATAGAAAAAGATCTTGAGGTTGTGATATTAGAGACCATTAAAGAAGGAATTATAGAGGAAGTTGTCAATGATCTCGATGAAGTCAAGTTAGATGATTGCAATGTTCAAGCTCCCATTATTTTGGTGGGAGACACTGAAACAAAGTTTATTGATTTTATTGGGGTTGATAGGTTTGATTCAATTGACAGCTCTTATTTGTTAAATCTCTACAATTACACAAAGATAAATGAAAAAGAAATTCAAGTTGATTTGTTTATTCCATTGATGAGTTGCAAGTATGGAAAGAAGTTCAAGGGGCTCAAGCATTCAAAGTATTTGTTTATTTGGATCAGAAGATTTCAGATTTCAAAGGTGAACTCGAGGACGAGTTTGTTTCAAGTGGAGGGGTCTAATGTAGGACATGATTTACTATTTCTTTATTGTAATTTATTATTTTTGGTATTTTTATGTAAAAAAACTTATTTTAGGTTTAGCTGACTTATTTCCTTATTTTTAGGCGCTTTTAATGCTTTTTAAGTCAAATTTGGTTTCTATTATGGTTAGATATCAATTAGGAGTTATTTTACATTATATTTTCTAGTTTGTCAAGTTTTACGGAGTCCTTAAATAGGCCCCTATGTCTGTACACGTTTTTTAACAATTTTTCAATTAATAAAATTCAGACTTTTGTCTTTCTATTTTCTGATAGATTCTAGACCCTTTCTCCTTGTGGATTCAAAGAACCCTCGTGGATTCAAGGTTATTTTCAGAAGCAAATGTGTTTTATTTCTTATTTTCTAGATGTAGACATATTTTGCTTCTTGACGCTCTGCATCTTGCATCATTATTTTATTCTAGTTTGATTAGAATTTTTATTGTTGATCGTCGTTATTTTAATTCTACATATATTTAATCTATAAAGATATATTATAAAAATAAAAAATGTGGATACTAAAAAAAAGCAGAAAATAGAAGAATTAGTTGAATCTAAAAATAGGATCTCTTGAGAAATTTGTTACTAGTGATAAAAAAAAACATTTAGCTGAATTTTTTTATGGTATAGATTTATTGTCAAAACAACAAGTTGTAAAAGATCTTTTAGAAATAGACTAATACACTTTGATTAAAAGATGAAGTCATGTAAAATGAGTAGATTAATTATTTTCTAAATGCATTTATGGCTTATTGAAGTTTATTGATAGCACTTGTTACAATTTCTTATACAAGAAGAGAATTTTTTAAAATTAAAAATGGTAAAATATTACTTAAGATTAACTATACTAAGAGTCTTGTAATTCAGTAGTATTGTCTGCTCTTTTTTTTATGAAAATTTTGGTTTGAATCACCTTTCCTTGTTGTTGTAACTATCAATTTTTTAACAATAAAAAAGAAAGAAAGAAAGACTAGTAAATTAACTTTATTATCAATTGAAAAAAAAAATATATTAGCAAAACTAGAGTACAAAAAATTAAATACTAATTATGCATTTCAAAAAGCGAGAAGCTTTGGTTTTAATTAAACAAAATTTCTAATATGTATATTTATTATTTTTATTGATTTTTAAATATAAGAAAGGTATAAGTAAATTCTCTACTCGTTTGTGCTCAATTAAATGTAATATTGTCATATTGATGAGAGAAGGATCTATAAAAGTTTTGGAAATGTAAGAATTGAGTTAGGACTTAAAAGAGAAAAAATAAAGGGTAAACTCAGTAAATACTTGACAATCCTTCATTGTACAAGTATCGAAATAAATAAATAAAGGTTTTTTGTAGACTTTTTTTTTTCTTCTTATATTTTTTTTCATTGTACAAACCGTTTGCTGATTCTCTTCTATGCTATGGTTGAGTCTATATGCTAGCTGTAGGTGAAATTTGTCCCTGCATTTCCATGAGTATTTCAAACTATTGCCAGGAAACACACACACACACACACACAAAAGACTAGTTTGCAATTTTGGCATGAAAATTAAATATGGCACCACACTAATACCAAGGACCGAAACTTTAAGCATTGATTAAGTTACACTTGTGTTATTCTTTGTTTTTGTTTTTTTTTTTCTTAAGACAACTTAATACATAAGATAAGATTTGAATAATTTATTGTTAATATTATATTATCTAATAAAGTTTTATTAACTGTATTTTCTCACTAATTCACCCTTGGATTAAATTCTCTATATATTTGCAAAACAGCAAGATTTTTTTTTTTTGAGAGATAATTACAACATGCTGTTAATCCCACAGTTCGAACTCTTTCCCCACTAGACCCCCAAGTAGGGGTGTGCGCGGTTCGGTAGGCTCGGTTTTTTCTCAAAATTGTTACCGAACCGATAGGGATCGGTTTTCTCATAATTAAAACCGATTCATACTGATTAAGGTTGGTTTTTGACCTATAGTGGTGCGGTTTGGTCGGCTCGGTTTAATCGGTTTAGTCGATTTGAAACATTAAAAATTCTTTTTTTTTTTTAATAAAAAAAATCCTTTCAACCTATTCAATATTCAATGGGACTAAGGTAACAATGTAACACTACAAAGTCCAAACAAGTGCGGAAAAATTGATAATTAAAAAAAAAAATTACTCAAAAAAAAATGATAAATATTATTAAGTTTATAGTTTATAGCTTCTATTTTTACTAGTTTATAGCTTCTATTGTTAAAATATTGTAAACGTAGCATTAATAATAATTTATCTTTTTTTTTTAAGTATAAATAAATATTAATATATATTGTACACCATTATACCTACACATTAGACCTACACAGTGATGGGAAAATATCTAAGTCTGATACTTGGATTTTTCTTTTAAACTTTTCTTTTCTCATTTTCAAAGCTAGACACGTGTGGGGTCATAAAAGTTGAAACGTTAAAAGACTAAAACTTTAAAAGAGTTCTAATCCCTCTAGAAGACAATTGAAACTAGAACTTACAAGAGAAATAAAAGACCAGACCAGTGCACTGCAGAACGAAGAAGAACCAGTGCAAAACAAAGAAGAGAAGAAGAAGAAGAGAAAGAAGAAGAAGAACGGCGGCATGCAACATGGTGGAGACCATTGATGGGTTTGTAAGTTTTTTTTTTTGCTTTTTTAAAGACAAAATCTCAGTAAAACGACGCCATATCCAAAGTTCCAAACATTTGAAACAGGGGTCGGTTCGGCGAGGCGAGGCTTCGATTCTGGATTTGCTGCTCCGATTACTGAACCACACCGGAGTCGGAACTCTCTTCTAGTTCCATTCGCCAGCATCGGCTCCGTCGATCGGTTGCAGTGGCGGTGCGGGAAGGTCGGCGCTGGTCGGTATTGTCGGCTCCGGTATTGGTTTGCACAGCCCTACCCCCAAGTACTTTGTGCATGGGAAGATGCCAATTCAATTACAAGGCTTTTGGCGCAGGATTTTAAAAGATTAAGAATTAGTTCATTTATAAAATGTTTTAAGTTTCAAGTTTTACATACATTCAAATTAAAAACAAAAATGAGCTTATAGATCAGATAATATATAACATCTCATTAACAAGAAATTGAGATTGTGAGGAATATAGAAAGCTTGTATTATGATCATGTGATGCAAGGTTTAAGTAAAAATTATGTTTAATTAAATAAAATATTATGTAATGATTTCTAAACTACATGTAGGATATTGGTTTATAAAAATTATGGTCTCAAGCTAGTAGGAAAATTTAATCATTGATGATTTAGGGGTAATTATTGAGTACTCTCGGAGTACTATAAATGTGTACTCTTCTCTCTCACATAACTATGGGCCCATAGTTATATGAGAGAGGAGAGTACACATTCCACTATAAATTTAATTAGTGAGACTCGGGTCTTACTAATTAAATTTATGGTGAAACTCACAATTCATGTGAGATGGGAGAGTACGTATTTATAGTATTCCCAGAGAATTCAATAATTTTCCAGGATTTAGTACATTGACAACTTATTTTTTTCAAACAATTTATGGTTTCAATTGGGTTAGATTTTTACTGATCTAGTGTTTTACAGGCCGCATTAATTATAGAAGATGAAAAGAAAATGTTAGAGTTACATGAACTCACCCCTTTGACATAATTTCTTAATATAGTACACTGATCATATATAATCATGTACCCAGACAGTATCTTTCGCGGCTAGTCTAGCCTATATAAGCACTGAAGGACAATTGAATGACAAGTCGTGAACTAGATTGAGTTCATATAACATGTTGCTTACCAATTTCTTTACCAGTGTTGGAATTATAGTACAAGTCGTTTGTTGTAGTCTTTAATTACTGCATATGTTGTCGTTTTGTACGAAGTCAATTACTTAGTTTTCCTTGTGTATGTTGATATTATAAAAAGCAAAAATGCTCTCAATATTGTTTACAAAAATGCACAAAACACATTCCACATTTGGGAATGCAAACAATTTTACATCCTACTACAATTTTACCAAATTGTTCATTCAGGCATTTTCACAATTCCTTTGAAATTTGAACTTAGAACCTATGCACCCAAAATCCATTTACAAGCATATTGCCTAAATGTGGGTTCTAATTAGTTAAACTGGTAAAGTTTTTAATGGTTAAATAAGAGATTTGATATTCAATTTATCATCAGGAGCAGATATCATAGGTTGAAACTCTCTTAAAAAAAAAAAAAAAGCATATTGCCTAATTGCACTCATGCACTCAAACATGTAAATTTCTCCTTAAATTATCAAAAAAAAAAAAAAAAAAAAAAAAATCTAGCGCGTGAGGTAAAGACAATAATAAATAGACCCAGCCAAGCCTAACTGTGTCTATCCTTTGCAATGGCACATTAACATAAGATTAGGCCCGATCTAAAATGAGTCTAGTCAATTAGCCGAACTAAATTAGTCCTAAACACACTAACTTTTGTTTAAAATATGATTAGGTCTAATCCAAAATAAGCCCAGTTCTAATTGGCATTTGATCAAAAGTGATTGGGCCAAACCGAAGTTGAGCTTGAATCAAATGCTTGAACCGAAATCAAGAAAAAGGGGCAAAGACCAATTGGTACACTACAAGTATACAACATCCCAAATCACATAAAATGACCCAGATGCTCACGTGCACAAAGAGAAAAAGAGAAAATTTCCCTCAAAATTTATAAAATTGGTTCAAATTACATTTTGAATGGATTAAATAATGACTGAAATTCACTAAAACGAATTTGAATTACACCTTGAACAGTTGAAATTCCCCAAAATTATTTGGAATCACACCTTCAATAAATAAAATTCATAAAAATTAATTTCTTATACACTTGAGTTGTTAAAATTCACAAAGTAATTTTAAATTACATTTATTAATTGGTTAAAATTCACCAAAATTATTTGATCGAATTGAATTTTGAATGATTGAAATCCACAAAATAACTTTAAAGTGCATCTTCAATTGTTGAAATTAAATTCTCCATAATTAACTGAATTACACTTAAATTGTTAAGAGTATCCAAAATTATTTTGATTACACATTACTCCATTCACATTGTTAAAATTAATTTAGAATTATACAATAAGTTGTTAAAAATGTTAAAATTCCCTAGGATTAGACCTTAGCCAGTTCGAATCCACAACACATACCCATTATTAATTGTTGAAGGGAAAATCATCCTTTGGCTAGCAAGGAGGAGTAAGGTCAAACTTTCAGTACCAGGCTCTTTAGTCAAAGGATGATCGATCTCATCAGTAACAATACGACCTGATTGTTTATCAAAATCAGATGGATTTATAAGTATGAAAAGAAAGGTGAAAACCCAAATATAAATAAGAGGGAACACAATAAGAGGATAATATCACAGCAAGCAAGCGACAATGAATGAAAATAGAAAACACAAAAAAAAGTGCACATAGCTTCTAGGGACAAAATTGCAAAATGCCATTTTTGGGCAAACTAAGCAGCGTTTTGCCCTATTTTTCAAACTAATTAGGGAAATGCCCCTCTTTTGAAACTCGATTTTCTCAAAATCGAGTTATAAAAAAAAATTCTAGAGCCCTATAGCGGCGTTTTTAAAGACCTATAGTAACATTTTCAAGACCTATAGTGACGTTTTGTAACTCGACTTCCAATAAATCGAGTTATAGGCAATTTTTTTAATTTTTTTACCTATAACTCGATTTTATATAAATCGAGTTACAAAACGCCACTATAGGTCCTGAAAACGTCACTATAGACTCCTTAAAAACGCCGCCATAGGGCCTAAATCGATTTTGGAAAACTCGATTCTCTAAAGAGAGGCATTTTCCTAATTAGTTTGAGAAAGAGGGCAAAACGCTGCTTAGTTTGCCCAAAAGGGACATTTTGCAATTTTGTCCTAGCTTCTAGCATTGAAATGTAGAGCTACGCATTTTGTCTGATTCTCTTCTCTTATGCCTGGTTCAAGGAATATATCAACTTGTTCTAATATGCTAGATTGGAATTTTTTCGCTCTGATTATTTCAATTTTCTGTGGTTGTAGCACCCAAATAATCATCCTGGAGAGAACCTCCAATTTATCTTCCTTGTACGTCTTTAGCAACAGAAAAATTATCTTTTATTTTTTCCCTCAGTGCCGTACAAAGCACTATTCTTTTTCTTTCGGTCTGCTTCAAAATTGTGTTTCAGTGTTCAGTCTATCTCTCATAAAAACCACACGCACACAATATATTGCTTTATATATAAAGTACCTGCCACCGCCTGACACTCCTAGTATAATTAGGAATTGGAGTTTTATTCATGCAAGCCAACTTCACTTATTTCATCTTTGTTGAGGGGGAACTTGATGCCTCGGAATAAAATGTTGGGAAGCCAAGCCGAAACTCGACTATGAGCTCTTGAGATTTCGGTGTGATGACAAGCCTATTCAAGCAATAAATAAAGGCAACACTTGACAAAACAGCAACAAAAACCCAATGAAAAACACTTTACAATACTTAATTAATACGTTAGTGGTCTTGGTCTGACAGTACAAGGGAAATAATTTCTCTAGCGATAAGGGCGAAATTATACTTAAGTCCAAAAAGATAAATTCTCCAATGGTAAGGGTGAAATTACATAGTTCAACAATCAACGATTAAATAAATTTAGGAAAGTGTTAACTCCCGAGGGTCCTTTCATGTTTTGGTCAGGGGAATTTATTGTGCTTTCGGCCATCGTTACATCAACGTAAGGGAAGAGTTCAATTGTTACAAATACATTATATCCTTCAACAGTAAAATAAAAAGTAAAAATTAAAGGTTCCATGGGAAGAAGAAAATGATTAATTGGCATGGTGTGAAGGGAGAGAGGGACCCCAGCTTAGTGTAGCAAGTATTAAACTAAGATTTTGGTGAGTGTGTGTTTATAAGGCATTTTTGTGAGTAGTGAGCTGTTTGTGACTAGTTGGGAGACATTTATGAGCTGTGACTGTGTAGAGGGGGGAAATAAATATTTGAGATTAGGTAAGTGTGGTCTAAGGGGAATGAGTGGTGAGCTTAAGGAGAGCTAAACCACCAGCAAAAATGGCAAACGAATCCAAAGTTTCAGAGGGAGTTGTTGTTTCCTTGTGGGCTGAGGTGCTTATGTTTTTATAATGGAGTTTTAGAGAAGTATTAATTAACAAGAATTCAAAAAAACATAGGGCTGATCAGAGGCAGTGAATCAAGGTTAATCTTCCTAGGATTTGGCCAGAAGTAGGAGATTTACTTTAGGGGCTGCCTTGCTTCTTTGGGTAATATATGACACATGATGGGATTTTGGAGTGTTTTGCATTAAATGCCAGGATTTCTGGGGCTGAGCTTAACCAATGAGATTAAGGCATGTATCAAGAACGAATCCTAATGCTGCAATCTGAGATTTGGACCCCCAAGAAGTAAGATTCAACACCCCAAGTTAAGTGTCAAATTCTAAGTCCACTTCAGGGGGTTTCGTTGGAGATCCTTTTATGCCCTCCAAACCACATGTTCCCAATTTTTCCTTTTTTGAAGTTTTTTTTTTTTTTTTTTTTTTTTTTTTTTTTTTTTTTTTTTACATTTATAGCATCAATTTGTTGAGGTTTAGATAATTTGGTTTCAGCTCCCCTTCCGCTGGAGGTACAGTCTTGAGGAAGATGATGAAGTTCCATCATCTTTTAGACTTTAGCTGATATAACAGCCTTCGGGCACTGTTCATGTTAGGTAGAGGGTGACAGAAAACTGATGGGACAGCCCCTAGTTCATCCTCAAAGGCTTGGTTCTCTTGTAGGGGTCTCCAGTTATTTTTTGGTTAGGGATGAACAAGAGCTGGTTGTCCACTCTCAATCCTCTCCCTCTTGCTGGGGTCTTTTGGATTGGGCTTGCTTACGTGGGCTAGTTCCATTGGGCTGGGTTGTGTGCATCCTACAAAATGGACATTAACAGCACATGTTTGCCATGAGTTTTCATTCCTCATAGACTTTTATTAGTAAATGTTTTGGGTTTTTTCATAGATACTTGCAATGGGCCTTTGGGCAATTAGTTGTAATATTTGAAACAATAGGATCAAAATGCCTTTGTAAATCATTTACCGTGAATTCCACATTGTAAATAATGCTCGTGGTTTCTAATAACCGCATCATAATTTAAATGTTGAGCTTGTGGGTTTGAATATTTACCATGAGTGTTGATGTTGTGACACAAATGATGATCATGCACTTCATGGGTTTATAACATGAGATCATAATCTTCAACATAACTCCCAATGAGTTTTTATAAAACAATTGCCATAGCAATATTTAAGCAACGATTATACCATGATATTTTTTTCTTTGCCAAGCGTTAATAATCTTGGGCTCTTTGATAAAATAGTGTCAATGAAAATTGGGCTTTTGATATTGCCAGTGGGAACTGGGCTTTTTTGACGAATAATTTGCCATGGGTTTGAATCATGGGCTTTGATCATGGGGTTGAATCCCATTGGAAAAGATAGTATTGACATGAATTTGCATCATGGGTTTTTTCGAATATTTGCTAAGTATAAAATTCTTGGGCTTTAGAAAGGATTAGATTTTATCTCACTCACTAAATGATTCGGGCTTTTACGAGAAAATATTAGGTCCCATAGTGTTTTGCATTTGTAGCCCAGTTTTGTGATAGAGAGGAGAAAGGTTGTGGGCTAGCATAGTGATAGTCAGAAAATATTTAGGCATGCCCAATAATTTGTTTGTGACATTTGAAAAGAAATAAATAGGTGTTATTTAAATAATATTAGGTGTAAAGAAATGTACCCCAACAATCTTGAAATAGAATTCCATTTGGACTGAACTTCTAGGTGCAGCCGTGCACCCCAACAGGATTGAAGGGTCTTGCAAGTCTCACATTGATTGTTCTACATTTTCATTGCCTATGATATTCGAATCCATCGATACTCCTAGGAAGAAATTTCAAACATGGGAGGAAATATATCAATTCTTCAATTGATTATTATCGACATGTAGGGGTGAAATCAATAATTTTTGCTTGAGGTGACAACTCCTATTTTTAAAAGTTATATCTTAAAAAATATTTAATATTTATAAATATTAAAAAAAATTTGAAAAAAAAAAATTTTCATCGCCAACGATATTCCAAAATTTCCTATGAAGAAATTCTAGCGTAGCAAGAAAGATATCAATGCTCAAATTGATTATTATCAGCAAGCAGTGGCAGAATTAGGTATTTTTGCTTGAGGGGCCAATTCCTATTTTCATAAGCCATAACTTAAAAAATGATTAATAGTAACAAATATTATAAAGGAATTTTAAAAAAATTTGGAGGGGGATGGCCCCCACACCCTTAAATGTAGTTCTGCCCTTGTTGCACGGATAAAAATTTATTTCAAGAATAACAAATTCATATTTAATTTCTCATCCACTACATCCAAATGAGGTGGTATTAAGTTGAAACATGATCGATTTTTTCCACCATCAGGTTGTATATTGTTAGATGGATCTTGGTGAAAGAAAAAAAAAAAAAGATTTTGATACTTGAGTTGACTTAACGTGGGCTAGATGGGCGGTCAAACAGAAATGGAGGTCCATCAGGACTTAGGCTAGGTTTCGAATAAGAAACCCATTAACTTTTCCGAGAGAGGCCCAATTTCTTGAAAACCTAACCCGTTACTTTTTCTTTTCTTTTCTGTTTTTCTTTTTATTTACGAACCCCCTTACTTCTTCCAAAAGGACCAAGACAATACCCTAACTAAAAAAATTTATTATTATTTTCCCCTAAAAAATAATGGCTTACAACTTGAAGCATGCTTAGTATTTAAAATTGACTTTACTTAATTACATGCACAGTGGATTCTTTTTTTTGATAATTATGGCATATGAAATATTTAAATTCTAGATATATTCATTGAATACAACAGAAAATGCTAATAAACGGAGAATTTTATTTTTATGACACAGTGACTCAAAACTACGTAATGTTTACAAAATAAAACAATAATAATAAAGACACCATGATACTAATCATGAAAACAACTTTCCGTAAAAATTAATTAAATAATGAAACTAACTTCAGTGATAAAATTCACCAATTATTTGAATTGATGTAATAAATTTGAATACTAACGTGTCCATTATTATTATTATTATTATTATTATTACGGGATACATGGATGTTTGGGTTAGGGAGATTTACTGTGTAGTCGATTTGTTTAAAGTCAGTTACTTGTTGCTCTTTTTGTGGGCCTTGTTGCCTAGTCTCATTTTTCTTTTAGGAAAGAATGTCTTTAATTTAAACTGTAAGTTCACAGTTCATTATATTACTATATTACTGATCAATGTTATTAATACTGTTTGGTAACCAATGGTTAAAGATTTAAACAAAAAATATAAATTATTACAATGTTTTGTATTTTCATACTTGAACACAATCAATTCAATCAATGGTCAATGTTGTTTTATATTTTGTTTCTCAAAAAAAAAATGTTGTTTTATTTTTATTATTATTAGTGCAACCATTATCTTTTAAAATTAGGGATCATTATGTGTCACTTTGAAAAGAAAAAAATTATGTCAATTAATAGTTTTTATTAACTTTAGCCTTTAAGCTGTTTTAAAATATAAGAATTCCCTTAATACTTTTTAGTGAAATTGCCAAATGTGTGACCATTTATTCTACAAGCCTTAAACCTATTTTATGGAAAAATCCTCAATTTTATTTCATTACAAGAATTTGATATGAACCAATAGAAATCTGAAATTTTAATTATGAGAAATAAACAGTCTTTTTTTTTCCTTCTCTGTTCATGTAAAGGATATGCTTCAAAATTCAAGCTTGTATGTCTTAAATTCTATCATAGATATTCAATAGTCAATACCACACAGATATTGAATTCAAGATAGAAGCGCAAGAGAGTTTTATCGTAAAACATTGAGAAGTGCTATGTCCACAACATTTTCACAACACTTTTTAGGTGGTAAGTTGTTATTGGTTCTAATTTGAACTCACTATTAAAATTCCTTGTTTGTCCACTAATAGCCAATAACAACCTAGATGCCACTTAAAATTTTTGAGAAAGTGTTATGAAAATGTTTAGAACATAGCATTTCTATAAAAAGTATTCAAACTGAGAAAATATGCATGAGGCTTAATGTGATGGGAATTTGGAGCTGCTTTAATTACTCGAGTAGTATATTTTAATTTGTCTCTACTTAAAAGATATGCATGAGTATTCTTAGGGGATGTGGTGAGACCATTTGAGTTTTGATTTTCTAAACCACACCAAAAATGATTATGAATTAATATTTGGTATGCATGCAACTGCTTTCGCAAATAAGGATAATAATTTATTAGGAACAAATAGGGGAACCAACTATCATCATACTCAACCAAGGCCCAAAGCAGGGGATGAATGTGATGGGTTGGAGTTTTCAAGTTGAACAAAAGGAAGCCTATACATTGATGATTTTTTCTATTTCTTTTTTAAGTTTTAAATTCAAGAAATGCAAAGATGTTTTATTTATATACATTCTTCTCACTTTTGAACATATTTTGAGTTTTTCTTGAATTGGAAATTGATCAAATTCTTCATTAAGATTGAATATTACAAATTTAAATAGATATTTAGTGTTGCATTATTTAAAATTTAAAATAACGTTATAGTTTGTGTATAGTTAAATTCATAAAATAAAATCTAAATTAATTATGAAATAGACCATCTTTAATTATTTCAAGTAAATTAACTTCAAAAGATATTATTTCGAAAAAAATTCATGTTAACATAAAAGGACTTTCATTATAAGATCTACAAGAAACTATTCAGTGCTTAGCAATAACCTTAATGGTATGATCTTGAAGTACAAATTGCTTTTTCTTGTACGTAATCATCAAATTATGAGTGACAAACATCCTTATAGTGCTAACAATTTGCAGTGACAAAGGAACTAGTAACTACCAAACTAGAAGCCTTGTTTGGCTGCTAGTGCTATCCAAGGCTCGAAGCTATAAAATTCCTTTGTGAAAAATTAAGGCAAACAAAAGAAGGAAGACAAAAATTTTAACGTGGTTCAGCCATAAAAGCCTACATCCACAGAGTCTCTATAATTTTTTAAAAGTAATATTAGAAGCCACAAATGATTCCATGGATATTATTAAAAAAAAAAAAAAAAACTATGACAAATACAAGATAAACTAATAAGTGAGTGTTAAAAGAAACAAAAGGAGGAGCTACAAATCTGATTATTTTGTTCCAACATTATACAAAATCCAAACCTCATTAAGTCATGATGCCTTCCAATAGGGTCACTGGCCCTCTGTACCTGCATTCAAGGAGGACAATTATCCCTTTAAATCATTGAATTAGGGGAAATCATTTCTGTGTATAAGAAGAAGTTTTGGTTTTCAAAATAGTAAAGGGGATTCATAGTAATGCAAAAAGGTTCAATTTTCGCATCCTAAACTCATTAAATGTTTTTTGGAAATGGTTATTCTGGTACTTGAGAGATAGTTAAGATTATAAACAACTAAATCATTCCCAGTAAATTAGTTAAACTTCTTACCCATTAAAATTTCATACTTAGAGTAATTTAAGCCTATGTCTACATCAAAGTCATCAAACGCATCTCTATAAAAAGTATTGAGTGTAAGTACATACCAATACTCACTAATGGTAGAAATCACCAAATCGAAAATAGCTTAAATGTCATTTTGATTTATGTATTTTTCAACAAACATTTTGAGGGGGGACGGGAAAAAAGAGCATATTTTGAATCATAGAAAACAAATTAGATGAATCTTAATCATATGAATAGTACCATCATGTAATCAAATTTCACATGGCATCAATATTATCAATTTCACTAGAATAAAAGAAAGTACTGTGACAAGCACATGGCATTGTGTTGGATATATGAACAATTTACCTGTAAGTTGAAGTCTTTCTCGTTGTCTTCTTGTTCTGAGGAGCTTGTCTCTAATCAAATGCAACTGAGCTACAACATCACCAATGTTCATCCTTTCTCTTGGAGATTCCATAGAACAAGAAACTCTAATTCCAAATATCAAAATCAAGCACTCCAGAATTTTGGGACATCCTATTCGATTTTGAATGTGAGTGTCATTTGTCCTTGTTTCCATATCTTCTCTTTCCAAAAGAATAATAGGATCCACAATGTTAATCACTCGTTCAGGCAAAGCTCCTCTAACGAAATCATGAAGGTTGAAGTCATCTTTGAAAATGTTATCGGTGGGCCTTTTTCCTGTGAATATCTCCAACAATAATATACCATAACTGTAGACGTTACCAAAAGTTGACATCTCATTTCCCATACTATATTTTGCAATTGCACATAGCATTTAGAATATGATTGATCTAGTTTCATATTTAAAATAATAATAATAATATAATAGCACAACTTTGAAAGATATTTCTATAGGCGTATAAAATGGAAAAAAAAAATTATGATAAGTAGAAATTTTTTATAGGACATGCTCCATCTTCTAAAAGGCTTCCTTAAGTTATTTTCATGCTTGAAATTAGCACACTAAAAAATATTAAGCAAAGAAAAGAATTTAATGTTCAAAAATGGAAAAGATATTCACCTGGAGGAGCATAACCAATTGTTCCTCTTAATTCGATAGAGCTTGATTGATTAGTGAAACACTCTTGGGTAGCCTCCCAAAGGAACCTTGCCAAGCCAAACTCACCAACATGTCCAATCATTTCGTCATCTAGAAGAACATTGCTAGGCTTGAGGTCACAATGAACAATTGGTGTATGGCAATGATGATGAAGATATTCCAATGCATGCACAACATCAATAGCAATATTCAATCGTTGAAGAAGATTCAAAGTCATTTTTTCCATAGGAACCTCATTTGTTCTTGAAATTGGATGCAACCACTCATCTAGGTTGCCATCAGACAAGAACTCATATACCAATGCTTTGAAATCTTGACCTTGATAGTCAACACTTCAACATGTTGTGAGTACCTTTACCAGATTCTGATGTTTGATATTTCGCAAAGCCTCACATTCAGCAGTAAAACTTTTGGTTGCTCCATGGTGCAAAAGGTTGAACACCTTGACAGCTACTTTACATCTATCATTATCAAGAATTCCTCTATACACCGATCCAAAGCTACCCACACCAATTAAATTAGTGGTAGAGAATGCATCTGTAGCTTTTAGGAGACTTTGGTAAGATACATTCAATATTAAATTTCTTGAATTATTTAAAATACTTTCTCTCCTTTTTCTTTTTAAAGTGAAGAGAAGTAAAAGTAACATTACCAAAGTTACTCCAAGAAGACCAGAAAGTATAGAGATTATTAGTTTCAAGGAAAGAGTCAACTTCCTCTTCTTGGGTTTATTGTATTTACACATAGGAAGATTAAACTTAGGCATGCCTCCACATAGCTTATTGTTTCCCTTAATCATAGCTGCACTTGTGTTCATGAAAACTCCATTCGTTGGCACCTCACCATCAAAATGGTTATAAGACAAATTCAATAACTCCATGAAGATAAAGCTCTCCAAAAATTTTGGAATATTTCCGAAGAAATTATTTTTAGAAAGATCTAAAACTTGAAGGCCCCTTAATGATTCCAAAGATGAAGGAATGATCCCTTGAAAGAAATTGCTTCTCATGGCTAGAAATTCTAGTTTTACACAGCTACCGAGCATTGTTGGAATTTCTCTGAACAACATGTTTTCAGAAATATCCAAGTATTCTAAAATTTTGAAATTTCCTACTTCTAGAGGAAGGACACCAGTAAATTTGTTGGCTGACAAGTCTAGAAAAGTTAGTGAGAATAAGAGACTAAAGACTTGATATGATATGGTACCACTGAGATTGTTATTAGCAAGATTCAAATCAATCATATTTTGACACTTGCCAACACTCAAAGGGATGCTTCCTTGAAGATTATTAGCATCTAAATACAAGTTTATCAAAAGAGTTAAATTTCCAAGAGAGCAAGGAATGTTCCCAAAGAAATTGTTTTGAGATACAGCCAAATATTTTAACTTTCAAAGCTTTCCAATTTCAAAGGGAATATTACCTGATAATTTATTGTTCGACATGTCTAGTATCTCCAAATTTGTCAAATTTTCTATACCATTAGGAATGTTTCCAGATATTTTATTATTTTCTAGACTCAAAAGGTGAGAGTGGTTGAGAAATTGGCAATGCACTTGGGCAACTCTCCCCCAAAGTTATTTGATCGTATCTGTAGTACCTCTAGATATGTGGCATTTGTCAAAAAACAGAGAAAACTCAAGTGATTTGCCCCACCATTTCCAAGCTTGTTGTTGAACATGACAAGAATTGAAACTCTGTTTAACTTCTCCAAAGAAGGAACTTTTCCACTTAATTTATTTTCAGACAATTCAAGTATCCCTAGATTTGAGGCATTAGATATTGAAATTGGGATAGGTCCAGTAAATTGATTGGTACTAATGCTAAAAAAGTTGATATTTTGTAGGGTGATACCTATGTCCGATGGAAGGTGCCCTTGGATTTGGTTGGCTCCTACATAAAACATTTGTAACGGAGACAAATTGAAGATTGAGGGAGGAATTCTTCCAGACAACCTATTTGAACCGACAACAAAAACTGTTAGTTTCGTCAATTGGCCAAAAGAAGTAGGGATACTCCCACCCAAGTTATTATAAAGTGTAAAAAAAAATTTCCAGGGAGGATAAGTTGCTGAAAGAAGGTGGGATACTACCTGTCAAATTATTATTTGCAAAAGAAATGAATTGAAAAAAAAAAAAAAAAAAAAAACCCTTTCCCTCTCTCTTGTGTGTGTGTGTTTGTTTCTCAAAAAAGAAGAAGAAATGAATTGGAGCTTTGACAAAGTGCTAAAAGTTGCAGGGATTTCCCCATCCAAAAGGTTGTAACCGAAATTAATGTATTTGAGGTTGGTGCAATGGGATAAATTTCTTGGAATTTTGCCGCTAAGTGTGTTATTGTACAAAGCTAGGAATTGCAATCTGCGTAAACGGTCAATTTCTGAAGGAATTTCATTATGAAAGCTATTGTTTTGGAGTGTTAGATTCTTCAAAAAACTTAAATTACCAACATGTGGTGATATGGAGCCTACCAGTTTCGAAGATGGCAGGTCCAAGATAATGACCCTCTGATGTCGACGACCACATGTAACCCCTCGCCATTGACAAAAGTGGATGCTATCATTCCAAGAGCTCATAACCTGGAGAGGATCATCAGTGATCTTGGCTTTGAACTCAAGCAACGCCAACCGGTCTGTCTCATTATTCCCACCAACCACAGAGGTGACTAACAAGCCACACCACAAGAGAAGAAGGATAAAAGCATGCATGTAAAAAGATGAGGATGATGGAGCTGAACTCATGTCGTAAAGCCCCATCCACAGTCACGTAGCTTGGTACAAACTCTTTTTTTGTTTTTTGCTAAGAGGTACAATTGGGTGTCTTTTTGTGAAAACAGTCTGGGTTTGATTTCGCTGCTTAGGTACTTAGGGAAAAGCACATATTTATAAGAAGGTAGAGTAAGAACAAACTTAATTTCTGGGAAATTTCAAGAGCGAGGTAGTGCATATGTACCTAATCCACTACAAAATTAAGAAATAATCATTCAGCTTGGGATTAGCGCGTAGTGTTAATCAACCTGCCTAAGCACATGAAATATTCCACAAGGGTATTCATTGTTTTTGAAAGAATTTATTACTAGTTTATCATGGAATACGTGTTAGTCTTATAAATACATAATAATATATAAACAACACCGTAGTTTTGGGGTTAGAAACTTAACTATTTCTTCAGTGAAGGGAGAGAATTGTGAGCACTGAAGAAGTTGGGCAACATTCAAGTATAGAAGCTAATAATGTCTTCCATTACAGAAGCCAGAAGAAGAGATATTGTCATATACTCATATGTGAGTATAGAATAAGTTTGATAAAATTCAACATTTCTCCTTCAAGAATCGTGTTTGACAAATTTGACAAGCTCTTTTCATTCGCTTTGGGAACTTCTAGATGTGCTGCCTTTGGTTCAGTCCGAAGAGACGTGTGAAATTAGGGAGAGAGAATGCTGGACACAAAATTTACATGGCCCAACACAAGTAGACCCCAGTAATTTCCGAGTCCAAGAAGTCAACAAGGCTCCAACTCCAAGCACCAAGGACATGTGTGAAATTAGGTCCAAAGCTGATTACAACTAGACCGCAAAGTGATTTGGGCCCAAAATGTCATAAGTTACATTAATAGAATTGGTGGGCAAATATGGTGGTCCATTATTAATTTAGATGAATGATAAGATAAAGTGTTTGATGTTTTCAACATCCCACTTAAATAATTTGGTATTTTTGAACAATGTTCTCTTGTACGTAGAGCATTTTTGAATAATTTGCTTTATCCTATTGAGTCTTCTTATGTTTACAATTTTTTCTATCTTTGAGGCTTTAGAGAGCTCCAAACATTGTGTGCCTAGGACAGAGTGAAACCCTTTTCACTTGTTCTAGCGTAACCACATTTCCCTTATATGCAACTATGATAGTCCAATTAATGTCGATTGAATATAATTGTATGTTAAGTGGAGTCTCACATTAAGTGTTTATAAGTTCAAACTATTTTTATACAAGTAATTAATTAGTACATTTGAGTATAGGTTAGAGTGGCTAGCATTTTCTTGAATCATGACAAATAGTACCAAAAATTACTTAGCAATCACGTGTAGCACAACACAATGTGACCTAACAAGAATACCTTTGGAAGATCCTTCTACATCTTTCTCTTCAAAAGAACACTAGCTAGCCGCATGCCCTGTAAAGGTTGATAGCTAAATGCTACCAAAAAAAAAAAAAAAACAGCGAAGGCTTTTTTGATTTGTTTGGCTGCCAAGAAAGAAAATTTCAAAATGAATCAAGCATTTAGGAATTAGGACACATTTTTCATTCCACAACCATGCAGCTAGTCACCATGAAGCCCCGAAAATTACACGCCGTTTTTCTAATATTAGAATTTCAAAGGAGTCTCCTTCTACTCTCTCTCTCTCTCTCTCTCTCTCACATATATATTCTGTAGCAGACACTTTACAATAACATTTTTTGATACTCAACTTGTCCAGCAAACAAAAACCTATAAATATGGATCTCTCTTTCATCACCTGACACATGACAAACAAATTTTAGTTAATGTTCTGAAGAGTCAGGTGAATCTGTATTAAATACTAAGAAGGCAAGAACTGAAATAGCAGAGAAACTAATTGCAAAGGTAATAGATTATCATTTAGCAACAAGTCACTTATGACTTGCAGGTACCATGGTCTCAAATTTATTATGGCAAATAATGGGCCAAGACAAGGACTGAATAAGTAACTAAAGAGCCCTGCCACTTGTAAGAGTTGGGAAATCCACTCTCAACTGACTTCAGGGTGCACCATAAATACATAGAATATAATTGCAATATACGATGAGGAATAACATGCTGTTCGGAATAAAATTTCCAACTCAATGTTGCTCTATGACTATTTACAATTTTTTTTAAGTTTGGTTAAACAAATCAATAATTAAACATTTTAGTCGATACTCATTTTATAAATATGCATTTATTTTAGACATTGTTTCCAAGTCAATTATGTTTTTGCTTCAATTTTGAAAGTTTCATACATAAAAAAAGAGTGCTGAAAAATCTCAACTCAGGAAATTATCAGATGGAGACAATATGTGATTATCTTTACAATAATGCATGATAACCAGATATAAAAATGAAGAACTTAATAAATAGAATGCTGAAAGTAATAGAATATGTAAAAAGGAATGACATTATGTTTCACAGCCATGACCAGCTCCACTTTTTATTTATATCTATTTTTGGCATATTTCCAATCAGAGTTGAAATGAACATGAACCATAGTTGAAGTGCATTACTAATGAGAATGTTCTTTTATCATGACTGATTTGTGCAATGCATGACAAAAATATCCACTTAAAACGTGTCTGGCAAAAAAGAAAGAGTTGTTTATGCTTAAGGACATGATTACATGATAAAGCAAGGGTGTAGCTACATGAATTCTACATGAAAATTTTTACATGGACATGAAGTTGGGAAACTGACAATATGAAGCGAACAAAAATGGAAAAATGCATGCTACCCTTGCCCATGTCATTATCTTTTTTGTACTATAGATTTAAAATTGTCACTGATGTAAAAAAAGAATAAAGAAAGTTAATTATAGCATGCAAAGAAAGATCAATTATTTCCATGCTTGTCTCCTATATCTAAAGCTCAGATAGATAGCCTGACTAAGGTCAATGGGTGGGGTAAAGATACCAAATTATACATATTTCACTTGCAGCATCCCTAGGAAATTTTAGAGAATGCACAAGAAACTACAAGTTACAGAATTCTTAATCACTCAACCAATTGCCAAAAAAAAAAAAAAAAAATACACATCAGTACAAGACCAAAGCACTATTAATTCGACTCTAAATAAAAAACGTTGTGCCCCTTATACAAAGGGAAAGCAAAGGGAAGAAAGGAGTATAAGCCTTTGCTCGGATTTACATATATTGAGGGAAAACATACATTGAGACTGGATATTAAATGCACAAAAAGCTTGATAGAAACTGGAATAAAAATAATTGGAACTACAAAAAGTTTTTATAAGAAATTGAATCAAGTACATGCATATCATGCCTAAATGCACAAAAGTAATGCATTTCCCTTTTCGACAGTGATGTAGAAAAGGACAAATGCAATGCCTTTCCAATTTCTTCACTGATAAGTAATGACATAGCAACAGCGATGCTTCCAAGCTTATTAAGAAACTTCGAACTAGTTAATGGCTTAATGCTCACAAATCTAACTTCATTGAAAGAATTCAATAAGAAAACCATGATATGTTATAATAATTTGAATTCAATAAGAAGCTATTATGTCTTCGGCTGCAAGTTTTTCTACAAACTAGAGAGAAACATACAATTCTAATTGACCTTTGATATGAAAGGTTACAACATTGTGATTTTTGAATGACAAATCCTTGTACAAACCAAATACATATTATCTCAATTTTTTATGAAAATTGAACTTCTTAGGAAGAAGGACATACAAACGCCAGAGTTTTAGGCTTTTTTTAGCATTGCATACTAATGTGAAATTCCTAATAACTTCATATTTTAGATATCTTCCAAGTAATCAGTATGATTCACATTTGACTCTTAAACAAGTTAATCATTTCATACGGCTCTAGAAACATTAAGCTATTGAGTGTGTTAGGCCTCACCATTGAGCAATTTTCAGCTGACAGGGGCCGGATGGGTATTTGATGGAGCCACAATTGGAGATGAAGAGGCGTCCCTCTTCCTTCCACTGCCACTACTTACCAAATGCAGTTGTGAAATACTTGGGAATGCATTTTTCTCATCAAACCCTTGATCATAGAGATACCCTCTGAATACATGGCCACTGATGCTCACAGTAGCCTGGTAGACAAACTCAGCTGCACCGTCACTGATGGTAGTGACTCTGTGACACCTAAAAACCGCCGGTGCATGAACTTGGCCTGGTAAGGACTTTGTAAAACTTGCATCTGTGATTTAGCTAAACCCAATTCAGTGAAGTGTCTCAATTTCACTTCCAAAAAAAAATTATATAAAAAAGGTTCCTCAATTCCATTAATCAGCAACTTAGAAATGTAGAGCATTAAGGCAGAGGAAAAGACAGAACCTTAGAATCTATAATCCAGTAAAAACAAGTCATTCTGTTTAAAGGTTGCTTCTTTAGTTCAAAAAAATCCAAGTTAACTCTCTCAAGTTCATGTTACAGCCACTTTCAAACACACAAAATTCTAGATAAAGGGAAAGAGAAAAATTTGAATCAATTATTCAACAAACCAAACTCCTTTTTTGGATTACTCTAATAATTAAAAACCACTCCCCCCAACAGAGAAGAGGAATATAAAAAGGCATAAATAGAGTACAAGCAGAAAGTGTAAAGCTTGCATCTATTAGATTCTTTAAACCCAAGTCAGCTTTTGCAACAGTCCATTACCATATAACTTTGAAACATAGACAAATCAAAGAGAGAGTGAGAAAGAGAGAAAGAAAAGGGTGAGTACCTTGATGTCTAGAGCTAATGTCAATACTCCTTGGAGTGGTAGCATTAGAAGTAGAAGCATGAGAAGCACTGGTAACATTAAAATTTGGCACCACAACTCCTGTCCTTTTAACACCAGAAGAAGACCCAGAAGAACCACCACCAATAGTACTAGCACCACCCACCATTAACATCTTCCTCTCCCTTCTTCTAGCTGCTGGCACCCACGTGCTCCTCACGTGAGTAGAACAATCATAACCACGAGTCTTACAACAAGTCCTACACCTCCTATGGCTACAATCCTTCTTGGCTCTATTCCCACAGTCCTTGCACACTCTCATACTATTCTCCAACATTTGCTCAGAATCATCACTTTCAGTGGTGTTGTTATTTACTCCATCTTTCTTGCCACAACTCTGTTTTTGGCCTCTCTTTAGGCTCCAATAACAGTTGGGGTTATTTGAGTTATTACCACAATCTTGGACACCATAATTAGAAGGTGGTGAAATGCATGGAGTGGCAGTGAGGAGCGGGAAAATCTCGTGGCTAACTCCAAGTGAAGCTGAGGAAGGTATAGGAAGGTTGGTATGGTGATCAAAGTTAATGGGTTGGTTTTGTTGTTGGTGCATGGATGGAGTCGGAGCTATGAGAACCAAGTCTCGGAGACCCAACGTGCTTAGAAATGTGGTGAATGATATGGTTTGTGAGTGTTGGTTATATTTAGAATAAAAATCAATAATGGTACTGGTGGTAGACAGAAATGGTAAGGGTGAAATAGGACTATATGCTCTAATAGGAGAATCAGAATGTGATCTGATTTGAGAATCTTTTTGATGTATGTGAATGAATGTCTGAAGTAGTCTGGCAGTGAGAGTTTATTAGGGAGCCATTGATGGTGAGATGGTTGTTGCTACCATTGCTGCAAGTACTGACACTTAAGTCGCACCTTTTAAAAAGTTCTTGGCTTGGTACAAGAATGATGATAATTTGAGGTTTTTTATTTTTTTTTATAAATAAATTTTTTTTTTTTTAAAGTCATGAAAAAGGCGGTGATTAAATAGTAACTCGTTATTTATGTCATTTTTTTATATGTTGCACCATTTTTTTTGGGGGGGGGGATTATTTTTTGCATAATATATATTTAAATTATTTTTTTATCATCCAATCATCCAATGTAAGATTAGTCTAATAAAAAGTGCAAATGGAAAGAAGGTCTACCAAGATAACGTTATGAGTTGCTATATAATATTGGTTTAGTTCATCTTAATTTGTAGTATGGAATTTTTTATTTTTCCAAAGTGAAATCCCCTAGTAGAGTGAGAAAGTGTTTTCGTTCATGTGAAATATAAAGTTATCGAATCTTAATACATGTACTTAATTTATTTAGAACTATTAAAGTGGTATCTACTTTTTGAGGAATATAAGTCAAAGCAATATTAAAAATATATCTAGTGGAATGTCTTTCACAATCCCTAAAGATATAGTTTACTAATAGCCCGAAGGATAGGTAATTCGATTCATTCATGTATAGATCATGAATGTTTGGAATGATATAATCAAATAAGAAAGATAAGATAAAAAAAATAAAAATAAAAACTTTATAAAAATATAATTTTTGGTAACTTTAGTTTTTAATCTTTAATTCTCCTCTTAAATTTTTTTTCTTAGGTTAGTAGTCAGTCGTAAGGGAGGAGATGAGATTCAAATAATAAATATTGACGCCATAAAAGATACCAAAACTGTTGGATCATCACTTGAATAGAACTCCTTCTATTGTTCATCTAAATAGATGAAATCAATATAAATTATATGTATTTTAATAAAACAAAACTAAAAACAAAATCTTACTGGAATACATAGAAGTTTTCAAGAATAGTTGATTAATTAGGTATATATTGATGATAATGTTTCTTGGTAGAACCAAATGATATTTCAAGAAAAACCACCATTTCTGTTTTCATCAAAATGAATATCATTTACAATTATCTCTTTTTCTTTTTCTTTTTCTTTTTTGGTGGACAAAGACAAAAAATCTTATTTATTTTGAAACAGAGAAAACTACATTCATGTGAAAGAAAGCATAATATGACAAGATCAAGATGGGATACCATTTTCGAAGCAATTTCTTCAAGACAGGTCACACTAATAAAAGCTTCTTTTATACCTGTGGGGGTAACTTATTATAGACTTTTTCAATCAGTGGACTAATTAACATCTTTCTTTTTCAGAAACCTTTTAATTGGAATTATTGTCTTCATTAAATGTAAGAGTCTAATAAGTAGCTGAATGTTTGAATACCTGCACTTCTCACAAAGAAACAAAAATATAAAATTTACTATTCTTTTCTCAACCTTCCAAAATTCAAATATGGTTTGCAAACAATTTTCACAAAAAAATAAAATAAACTCAAAGCATTTCTCAAACATCCACCATTTTTGGTGGGTCAGGTTGGACTGTGGCAATTGGCATGTTATTTATAAGGAGACATAGGGTTAGGTAAACATCACTAAGGTCTTCTTTGAAAAATATTACTCATATATAGCATCAAACAAAATGTTGTTGGTGGACCAGCCAGTCTAGTCTAAATAGGTCAAGATTGGACCCTAGGAGCTAGGGCTAGGCTAGCTACCCTATGGGGCTAGGCAGTAGGCTAGCTCATTTCACTGGATAAAGTTGAACCCTTTCTTTGGCCAACCGGATTGATATTGATGTGCCATAATGCGAGGGACCTTTTTCTTTTCTAAAATTTTAATAAGTGGAATTATTAGTGTTCTAATAATTTTGTCATGAACATAATACTCCAATAATATTACTTCATCTACTCCAAGTAGAATGTGGTTGTGTAATTACAATTCATGAGAATGCTTTTATCTTCAATGTGAAAATACCCATTAACACATTTTTAGGTTAATTACAATCTTACCTAAATTATATATAATGTATTTTTCAGTATGTATCTTAAGTTCCAAAATTTTGTAATCAACACCCTAATTCGATATTAATCTTCAATGTCTATCCCCATGTCTACATTAGTAATCAAATTGGTAGTGTGGTAGGTAACTATTCACCCTAAATTATGAGAGAATTTAGAATGTGCATCGTAAACTATAAAAGTATTTGTAATGAGTACCACTAGTTTAGACTTTAATTTGCACGGTGGGTGGATAACTAGTGGATTTGGCATTTATAAAAATAAAAATAAAATAAAAAACCATAGATTGAACACTAGCTACAAACGCCCATATAAATCTTGCACATTTTTTTTTCTTTTACCGAAATAGATATAAGGATAACTTCAGAAATGATATACTTACTACTTAAGACTATTAGAAAATGAACTAATTATTCATATTTTATCACATCTATTTTTCCCATTTGATTATAATTGTTTGTGAAAATTTAATGTGTCAAAAGCACTTTTTTTCCCTTTTTTTGCTAATCAAAAGCACAATATTTTGGTTAAATGTTTGAGCCTTATCTCTATATTTGAATACATCTAAATTTAGATTTAAGTGTGAGTTACTAGGCAACATTATTATTATTATTTTATTTTGGAGGGAGTACTAGGCAACATTAGAGAAAAAAAAAAGTTTGAATTTTAATAACGCTTGCACATATGTGTACCATTATTAGCCTAGGTAATGGGCATAGGTCTACATTTGGGTGGAAGATCTACTTTCCAAAAAGAAATTAAAAAAATAAGCCAAGTGTCTTGTAATTTAATTAATACTTTTTAAGGTTTTTTTTTTTTTTTTTAAGAGAGTTTCAACCTATGACGCCTACTCCTGGTGATAGTTTTTTATAATCAGATCAAGACACCAATCAATTTTTTGTGTAAACGAGAATTGAACCTCAAATCTCTTATACAACTATCAAAGACAATTATAGTTCAAATCCTTCCTCCATGTTGTAACTAGCTATCACGTTTATCAAAAATTAAAATGAAGTTTGAGTTAGATTACCATGATAATTAGTAACAAATTAATAAAAGTATCAATTAGCAGATAGAGAGACCACTTTCACACAATGGTTCTTTATACTTCAATAATTCAAATTATACCAAAAAAAAAATCTTAACCATTTCATAATTTTCATTAACTAATTGATTGCTTGGGATGACATGCATTATTTCTGTTGCCACAATGATTTTGGAATGTTTATCCCTTTATATTGTCTCTTTATTATATAAATTTTTTTTTTTAAGTCAAGAGAGAATTCGATCATGAAAAAGGTAAAAGTTCAAGTCATAATACTTTACTTTTTATTTTATCCGTTTATAAATGAAATTTATAGACTATTTTACTGAAATGTGAAACCTTTCAATAATAATTACTAATAATTACTAATGAATAATAATCTTTTTTTTTTCTTTTTTCTTTTTATACTATTATTTAAGGGGTTTTCCCTGTAAGGATTCCTTTTTTTTTTTTTTTTAGTTCATAAATGCTCCTACAACCTATATTTAAGTAGAGACAAAATTAAAGGACAATCCGATAAAAATGCAATTCTAACTCCCACTCTATACTATTATTTAAAAGGTTTCCCATGTTTGAATTCTTCATTTTTTTTAGTTCAAAAATGTCTCTACACCCCCGTATTAAAGTAGAGACAAAACTAAAGAATAAATCCAGTAAAATGCAATTCTAACTCTCACTAAAACATTACTTAAAAAATAGGGTCACTCTTTTATTAATTTTCAAATTGATTTATTCACTTATAAATTAGATTTTCAAAATAAAAATTATATATATATATATATATATAAAATAAAATAAAAACACAGTTTTTTTTTTACAAAATAGAACCACTAAAAACAAAAACAAAAAAGCCTTATCGCTCGAAGCGTTTGTGTTGATGTTAGTCAATATATAAGAATATATTAATCAAATTTACTCGTGAGTCGTGACTTTGCTTCTACATCCAAATCGTTGTAAAAAGCCCTCGCTTAAAAGGCGTCAGAATCAAGACATATCACATATGTATCTTCACAAATGTTTGCAAAAAGTTGTAACCATCACACTTGGTTGGCTTCTACATGGTGGTCTGGAACATCAAAACTTAGTTATTGGTGTATAAGTGTCCTCTAGTTACATATTAAATTTGGTATTTTATTGGCTTATTCTTAACATCACTGCCTATGCAGGACTTATTATAATAAATGATTATTGCATAAATTCTGTATTTCAAAAAAAAAAATTAAGAGTTTTATAATTCAACTAGTTGGTACTTAATGGTATTTTCAATAGAAATATCCAATTTTAAAATTTATAAGTTTTTTAACAAATATACATAAATATATTAAGATTTTTGTCCTTTATTTTTTGTGTTGTAGCCATGATTCAATCACAAGTCTCTTATTTGAAGATAAGAAATTTTACCATATAAGATAATTGAGACTTACATATTTATCTATTTTTAAATATTAAAAACTTTGCAATTCAACTGGCTGACATCTTATAATGTTTCCAAATAAGACTTTTAAGATTCAAATCCCCCATCCTTCAACTATAAAGTTATTTTTAAAAAAAACAATTTGAAGATAAAGTGTAAATTTAACTTAATAAAAACAAGGCCAAGAGCATTATAAAATATAGCTCAATAATATAGCTTAATTGGTTGACACATTTTTGTGTTTCCAACATAGTTATCAAAGGTTGAAAACCCTCATTCCAACTATCTAATTACAAATAATAATAAAAGCTTAATTAAATAAGAAATAAGTTTAGTTATTAATGTTATTGTTAATTATTAGATAATAAAACAATACTGAACCTTTTATTTTTACTAATTAGTATCACATGCACCAATTACCTAATTTACAGCAGAGGTAGCTACTCTCTAAAATACTGATTTGTTTTTGAAACTTGTATTGCTTATATTTGGATTTTTTTTTTTTTTTGCCTGAATTAATGGATATAGTATTATTTGTATCAAAAAATTTCACAAATCCATCGTAAAGCAATAATTTTCGATTAAAATTATAGAAATAGAATCCTACTTTTTGTGCACACATCATATGCATATTCAGCTGACGTAGAAGAAAATATAAACTTGTGTTCTACGCGTTTGTTTTCATTCACAAGTCAATAGGGTTAGGTATATATACATCAATAGGGTTAATTTTTCTAGGTTTCAATCAAAGATAATATATATATATATATATATATATATATATATATATGTTAGGACATATATGTTTTAACTTGTTTAAGAACATATGTCATTTAGTTATGTAAATTGGCTAATCCTTTGACAAAACGCACTCTGCTTCTAATTGGGTAGATCTAGGTGTTTTTAATACTTCAAGAAACAATGTTTCAAGATCAAGTGTTGAAATCATCAAGTCTGTCCAAGAAAAAGTAAGCTGAAGTGCAAAGTTTTTAAAACTCGACACCTCTCGATAGCTACCTCGACACCTGCTATCTGTCGAGATTTAAAAAGTCAGAATTCCAATATGATTTTCTTGGGATCCGTGAATATGTTTTTGGGACTTCTTTTCTTCTAACCCTAAACATATAAAATGATTATTTTAAGAGCCGTTTTGTGTGACACAAGTTGCATTATCATTGAGCAATCTCTGTTTAAGCAAATTGTGATCAATAGACGAAGTTCTTGACCTAGTTCATCCTTCATCAAAAAGTTGCTGTGTATTTGCACCATAGGGTTTTGTAACCAAGCATCTTCCTGCTATTCATCAAGTGGATGAACTGAAGAACTTTGCAGCCAACCATTCTTCCTAAGTTGGTGTTCTGAAGTCGCGTATTTGGATCCGCGCATTGGTTAGTCACGTACTTGGGAGCCGTGCATCAAAGGTGGAGACTGTCACTACAGATCAAGTCCAATTGGGTATTGGGATAAGGGTTCAACTGTAGGTTGGTAAGGTACTTGGGATTCCTTTACTTGTAACCGCTTGATTTGATAATAGAGGAGTTTCGGGAGTGGTGACCTGAAAATCACCCGGTGGGGTTTTTGCCATTATGGTTTTCCCCATTCGTAAACAAATCACCGTGTTATTTATTTTCTGCTGCATATTTAGTTGATTGGTGATTTGTTTGTGCTTCCATAAAATTGCATGATTAATTGATTAATTAATTACTTGGCTAAATTAATTAATTAGGGTTAATCACAAGGGGTCATTCAGATTGTGACCTAACAAGTGGTATCAGAGCCAAGGTCATAGGTTCGAGTCGTTGGAGCCGCATTGTAAGGGAGGGATTGTGAGGGGTTTCACAATTCGCTCCAATACCAATGGGCTTGGTCTGCGATCGAATGCTATAAAAGATTTGTGCCTCCTCATCCTTCACCAATTGGTGGTTGGATGGATTGGTAAGGCACACGGTTCGACAATATATATATATATATATATATATATATATATTGATAGGTTATTTAGACCCCTAAAACAACCAAATTGCGTAGCCTAGATTAATTAGCCAAGTTGTTACTTAGTCAAATTAAGCAATTCTAGGTTAAAGCAATTTAACAATCATATCAATAATAATAATGCAGCGGAAAATAAATAACACAAGATATGATCACCCAGGAAACCACACGGTAAAAACCTGGGGAGGATTTGACCCACCGATCCTCAAGGCATAAAAGAATTCACTATGAAAGAATTGAAGTTCTTACAGAAGGACTACAAGCTCCCCGCTCGACTTCCTAATGCTACCCACCAGTACGAACTTCCTGACACGACCACGCGCAGACTCCGAATCCACGGACTACTTCTTTCTTGAATTCTTCAATCAGCTACAAGCTCCTCGCTTGCTTTTCTTTTAAGTTCCAATGGTTGCAACTAAGTTGATCATCAAGAGATTGACAACCCTAAGTTTATGTGAAGGAAAGCTTCTCGAAGATCTCACAAGAGATTCACACAAACAGAAAATATGAGCAACATAACAATATGGACAACCTCAAAAACGTGGCTAGGGTTTTGTTTATATACCTAGGGTAAAAACATAAAACCCTAAACGTTTAATGAAGTAGGGCTGAGTTGGAAATTCTGCAGAAAATTCAACCTGTGCGATTTTCGATCGATCGAGTCTAATCTTCGATCGATCGAGCCAGGCCAAAAGTCCCAAGTACTTCTGCAGCCACTCGATTCCAACTGTACAATAATAAACCAACATTGAGCAAGCCTAAACAAGACTAAATACAATGTTTTGATCATGGTTTGCCAACATTACAAATTAGAGTTCTAAATGCATAAAATCCTAAGACCTTAGAACCTAACAAACTCCCCCTTTGGCAATCCGTGACAAAACAATAATTAAAAGCTCAAAGTTTTACAAGTAAAAGCCCTTTACAAAAATAATGCTCATAAAATAAAATTCAGCCTAACTACTATCCATCAGTTGCAAGTGTAGACAGCAGCTTTAGTTGAATCAACTTGTATATTCCTGAAATACTCAACAAACACATAAACGCATGTGTGACAGAAAAGAGTAAAACAACAGGTATAACATTCTTGTAAGATTCACACAACACAAAATAAAGACATATATGAATGATCAACTCATAAATATAAATCAATAAGCAGTGAATCATAAAGCAACAAGAATCAATGAATATAACATGTATATCAATCAATGTTACTCCCCCTAACATGAATATCCCCAAAAATGATATACAAAGTGAAGCACCTAGATACAATCTAAAAACTCCACAAGCTCCTCAAAACAAAAAGTCTCCCCCTAACTACAAAAACCCCTCAACAAGTCAAAAATACCACTCCCCCTTTTTGTGACGGAATGCCAAAGAGCAATCACAAGTCGCCATCAAAAGGAGGTGGTGAGGGTGAATGAAGACGCGCCAAGTCAGCTCGTAGAGCACGAAACTCATCTAGCAAGTCCACCAAAATCTGTCCATGAGCCGCCTGAACGGTCATGACAGTCTCCAAAGTACGACGAACATCGAAGTCGGCCGAAGGAGGTGGAGGAACATCAGCAGCAGCAGCATCATCACCAACTGGATCAGTAACATCCTCACCAGCAAGACCTGCAGAAGAAGAAGGAGGAGGTGCGCTACTAGAGGGCTCAGACCTAGGGTGTTTAGAACCAGCTCGAAGATGAGCAGCCCTTTGTCTAAGAAAAGACGCACCTATAGGAGCAATAACATGAACGGGCTCAGAGGAAGGGAAGCCACCAAGATCAAGATGAAGGAGAATCCTATGAATAAAAATAGGATGTACAAGAGCATGAGCAGAAGATGAACTCCTATAAACATCGTTCAAAGAACGAAGAAAAAGATGGGGAAAACTAATAGGAGCATCAGTAACCAGAGCGTACAAAAATACACACCTCTCAAGAGGAATGGTGTGAACATGGGAAATGGGCCAGATAGAATGACACGCTATCCTAAAGAAAAGATAGTGTAACCCGGAGAGCTCAGCAGAAGTGATCCGAGGATCAGAACCCCACTGGACAGTAGTCCCAGTGATGTAAGACAAGACATCACTAATCTCGGGAGACACGTCATATGGATAGACAGGATGTCGAACCAATGGTACCCCTAGAGCATCAGCCACTACCTCAGGAGTAAGGGTGTACTCTACGCCTCGTATCCAACTCTTGACTAGAGTGTTGGAATCATAGATGCGGATAGAGATGTTCGAATAGAACTCTCTAATCAAGGCAGAAGGTGGAGGAGGATCAGAAACATCCACCAAGGGTAACCAGCCCCTACGCTCAAAGTTTGCCCTAATGGCAGGATCAAGTTCATCTAAGTGAACAGAACGCTCAGCCCAAATTTTTCTCCTAACATTCAGCTTCTCATAAATCTCTTGGTTTTTCTCACTCGAAAACTTCTCACGATCATAGGATGGAGGGGGTGAAGGAGAAGGTGAGGGAACAGTCCTACGGGCTCTAGTTTTTCTAGGCATAGTGCTAAGGAAAGGACAGAGACACAAAGTGAAAAACCAAAAGAACAAGAGAAAACAGAACCAAGGGCAGACTGCAAATTAGCACAATAAAAAATATAGAACAAAAATCTATATGATGCATGAACATTAATAATGTTGTGATGCATGATCTAATGCAGTAAACAAATAAGTTCAATTGAGATTGAATTTGACAAAATTGGCTTGAACATGGAATTTTTATCAAAAATCCCAAAAATTGAAAACCACTTGTTGAAATTTTTTTTTTACCAAAAAGATGAATTGAGCATTATAAAACACATTACATAGATTATAATGCTTAATTACAACTACACAACAAGTCAATTTCATCAAAATCATCCCAATTTAACAAAAGCCCCAATTCGGATCAAGAACAAGCCCTAGATTTTTTACCATTTTTCACCAAACTCAAATTTGATCAAATTAACAGGTAATAATCATGTTTATGAAGTGTCCCCACAAAAACCCAATGATCAATTTCATAAAATAAGGCTTGAATCAACAGAAAATCCAAATTTTACAAATTCCGAAAATTACCCTCAAATGCATGAAAATATGCATGTAAACTTGAAAATAAATTCAAAAAGGAAGGGCACAAGTGTCTTACCAACTTGAGGAGAGAGAGATTTTGCAAAAAGAACGGAGGAAAACGACAAAAATCTTCTGATTAGAGCTTGCCAACGCGGAGAGAGGAAAAAGGTTTGAAAAGTTTTGAAATAGAAACTTTGAAAAAGTCAGAAAAGTACCTTTTAAAAACCTTTTTCACGATGTTCGATCGATCGAAAATCAGATTCGATTGATCGAAACACACAGTCATTTTGAGACAAATGAAAGCACTTTTTCGATTGATCGAAAATCAGATTCGATCGATCGAAACACACAGTCATTTTGAGACAAATGAAAGCACTTTTTCGATTGATCGAAAATCAGGCTGGATCGATCGAAATGGGCAGAGGCTCACTAAATTTTGAGAAAAATCACAGTTTTGAAAGACAAACCAAAATTTTGAAAAACAACTCCTCAAAGCATTAAATTACAGAAATAAAATGCATGAGTATGAGATGGAATGCTTTTTCAAAAACCCAAAATTTTAAACCCAATTTTCTCAAAAACAAGTTTCAATCATTCTTCCTTTGAATATTCTCAAACAACAAATATGTTGTGCACAAATCTCAAGATAATTTCAAACTTGGTTGGTCAGACCAAAAACACACACTAGCATGTACAGTGTTTAACAAAGAGTAACTTGTGTAGTGTGTGATACTAGCAAAAACTTGAGATACATGTGAGGTGATATGTGAATAGCAATCAATCACAAAGTCTACAAAATTCATCACATAGAATTTAAAAGAGACTATCACCTAAAGAGTTACATCCTATAACTCCCACATCTCCTAGAACAAAAGCTTGCAATCATGTAAGTTTCTTGTATTTTTGCCCCATTATTTAGGTGAAATTTGGCATAAAGCCTAATAGTACACACCAGATTAGATTATGTGAAATGGCATCAAGCCTAATAGTACACACCGGTTTGAATTAAGTGAATTGGCATCAAGCCTAATAGTACACACCAGTTTTAAGCATTAAGCATTTAAAGAGGCTACACCTTATGTTCTTTTTGTGCATGTGCTACACTTTCTCGAGCACAAAATCTTATGATATGCACTAAGGTGTTCATGATTGACTAGTGAACAGTGGTGAGATGGTTATTTATGCCTTTCTCAAAAGGATCAAGTCCGACAGTCAAATAACATGTGACTTCAAGATCAAGACAAAGTGATTAATAACCACAAACATCTTTCCCACACAACATGCACTACAAAGTTTTAACTAGTCAAGTGCAATATTTAAGCTCATCAAAGTTAAACAAGGTACACAGAACATGACATGTGTCAAAAGATAGACCAACCTTGTTTTCCAAAAATCAAGAAAAATAGTGTCTAACATAATTTTTGCTTTCACTTTTCAACTTTTTTTTTTTTTTTTTTTTTTTTAAAGGAAAACAAATAAATCCTTGAATGAAATGCATGAATGTAATGCAATGCAAGTCCTAGAACAAAAACAACAAAAAGACACAAACCAAAGAACAATGGTCACCAAAGAATAGAGCAATTAAGCACAAGGACCATGTCAGAAAGACTCAGTTAGTTCGAGTCTTTTGCATCCAAAACTTTTTAGATGCACCACGAGCATTGGAGTTCTTATTCACATTCGAGTGATTCCCAACTCCAGGATTGGAATAAAGGTTTAACACCTTTACCAATTCACCAATTAGTGCCATAGGATCATGTGCTTGAGGCACAGGCACTTTTGGTTTAGTTGCTCTCTTATCAGCTTGAAGCTTGTAACAGTTAGGACGAATGTGTCCAGACTTACCACAATAATGACAAACCCAAGTAGGTTTACCATGCATCTTGTCCTTAGATTTGGTAGGCTCCTTAGGTTTAGATTCTCTTAAATCTACCCTAGTCTTCTTAGGTGGTGAAACTTCTACGGGTTTAACTATCTCACTCACAGGTGGTTTGACAGTTTCACTCACAACCTCACTCACAGAAGGTTCAGAAGAAGAGGAAGGAACAAAAGTAGTGGAATGTGGTCCAGAATCAAAAATGCTTTCAACATATCCTAACCCAGTTTTATCAGCAGGAGACTTTTGAACATTCAGCATGTGATCAAGTTTAGAACTAGCAGATCTAGCAACAGATAAATCATGTTCCAAAGTTCTAACTTTATCAAGCAAAAGCATGTTCTCAGATTTAACATTATTCAAAAGCTCATTAGCATCAAACAGTTTAACAAGCAAATTTCTCTTTTCAAGCTCAAGAGAATCAATTTTCTTTAGGCCAAGTTCAACTTTCATAGCATCCTTTGCAGCAACTTTGCAAAGTTTGTTATAGGCCTCTTGAAGATCTGCATCTTCAGAGAGTTCCCCATCAGAAGGGTTCTCCTCAGCAGATATGCTTTCATTGACTATAGCAGTAGCCGTGAAAGCAATGAAGTTTCCATCCTCATCACCACCGGACTCATCATCAGAAACCTCATTATCACTAAGGGTTACAGCCATAGCTCTACCCTTATTCCTCAAGAATGTAGGACATTCAGATTTCACATGACCATACCCTTGACAGCCAAAACACTGAGGACCCAAAGAGTTATTAGAAGATTGACCAAAATTTTCTCTAGGTTTTTCAAAATTGTTAACCTTAATGGGATCATTCTTCCTAAAATTTCTAGGTTCAGCAGTGTAAGTACCTCTTGCCTTTCTATTTGTATTCCTCAGAAAGTTCTTAAAGTTTTTGGCAAGATAGGCAATCTCTGTAGTAGAGAGCTCATCATCAAATCCACCACCCTCAACATCATCAACTGACTTAAGAGCCATTGATTTGGATTTGTTCACTTTAGGTAGGTCAGACTCATAGGATTGAAGAGATCCTACAAGCTCATCAACAGGGATGGAGTCCACATCCTTGCTTTCAGTGATGGCAGTCACTTTGGGTCTAAAATCTTCAGTTAAAGATCTAAGAATCTTCCTAACAATTTTAGGTTGATCATAGATTTCACCCAAATTAAAAGCAGAATTGACAATATCATTTAATTTAGCATAGAATTCATCAAAGGATTCATCATCAGACATTCTAATGCTTTCAAATCTAGAAGTCAATTGTTGCAATTTATTAATCTTAACTGCCTTTGTGCCTTCATGCACAGTTTGGAGAATTTTCCATGCAACATGAGCAATCTCAACATTAGAGATCCTCTTAAATTCCTCCATAGAAACAGCATTAAAGATGGCATTCATAGCTTTGCTATTGAAGCTTGCTGCTTCTTTTTCAGAAGTTTGCCACTCACTCACAGGAGTAGCGGGTTTTACCCATCCGTATTCAACGGAATTCCAAACCCTTTCATCAATGGATTTCAGGAATGCTTTCATCCTTACTTTCCAATAAGCATAGTTGTTCCCATCAAAATGAGGAGGAACAAACAAAGAGTGTCCATGCTCCATGACAACAGGGGTCAAGGATCAGCTCAGAGATTAAAAATCTCAAACACAAAGAGCTACCCGCTCTGATACCACTTGATAGGTTATTTAGACCCCTAAAACAACCAAATTGCGTAGCCTAGATTAATTAGCCAAGTTGTTACTTAGTCAAATTAAGCAATTCTAGGTTAAAGCAATTTAACAATCATATCAATAATAATAATGCAGCGGAAAATAAATAACACAAGATATGATCACCCAGGAAACCACACGGTAAAAACCTGGGGAGGATTTGACCCACCGATCCTCAAGGCATAAAAGAATTCACTATGAAAGAATTGAAGTTCTTACAGAAGGACTACAAGCTCCCCGCTCGACTTCCTAATGCTACCCACCAGTACGAACTTCCTGACACGACCACGCGCAGGCTCCGAATCCACGGACTACTTCTTTCTTGAATTCTTCAATCAGCTACAAGCTCCTCGCTTGCTTTTCTTTTAAGTTCCAATGGTTGCAACTAAGTTGATCATCAAGAGATTGACAACCCTAAGTTTATGTGAAGGAAAGCTCCTCGAAGATCTCACAAGAGATTCACACAAACAGAAAATATGAGCAACATAACAATATGGACAACCTCAAAAACGTGGCTAGGGTTTTGTTTATATACCTAGGGTAAAAACATAAAACCCTAATCGTTTAATGAAGTAGGGCTGAGTTGGAAATTCTGCAGAAAATTCAACCTGTGCGATTTTCGATCGATCGATCGAGCCAGGCCAAAAGTCCCAAGTACTTCTGCAGCCACTCAATTCCAACTGTACAATAATAAACCAACTTTGAGCAAGCCTAAATAAGACTAAATACAATGTTTTGATCATGGTTTGCCAACATTACAAATTAGAGTTCTAAATACATAAAATCCTAAGACCTTAGAACCTAACATATATGTATATATATAAAGAAGGGATGGGACTAGCGTAATCTATATATATATATATATATATATATAGGTTAAGGTTAGTGTCTAATCAGCCTATAATCTATAGCCTAGCTTAGGCATCAAAATGGGATTAGTTTGATTTTTCTTAGGCCTTGTTGATATTGAATCATTCATAGATGCTTCTCAAAAAAAAGAATCATTCATAGATATGATGAAGGATTTAGAGGAATATTTTAAAAACTATTGTGATGACTTTTGGCTGTAGAATAAGATTAGTAGAAATTTTTTTTGGCAAGGCACACACTTTTAATGGAAAAGGAATTTCAGATGCATTTTTTAACAGTACCAAGTTAATTATATAGCAAAGCTTCTTGGTGGGTGTCCTCAATCTTAGATGATATAGCTTCCCTTTGCAATAATTTTGTTGGTTGGAAATTTTCTGTCGTAAAAAGAGATTTGAACTCTTTGTTTCACTGTTTCCATCTCTATCATCCATTCGTTTGGGGAAGGGTAGAGTTGGTTGGATCATTTCTCTGTTTTTTTAAAGTTTTTGTGTTAATAAAATTTTCTTATTCAAGAAAAATAAAATAAAAAGTCAGTTAATATAAAAGGGACTTATTTAAATTTCATGATAAGAAAAAGATAAGAAGCTATGCTTCCAATTTCACAGGAAATTTTTGACTAAATAGCAGTAAGAAATGGTTGTGGTTTTTGTCATGCACATATATCCAAAGAAATGTGTATTTTGCACTCTAGGTTGTCTCCCATGATAGAATACAGGATGCTAGCTATGTCCAAATAGATATAAAGACTTACCATTTTTCTTGTAAGAACAATTAGTAATAACAAACTTTTTTTTTTTTTTTGGGTTGAGAAGTAGTGATAACAAACTTCTTATTTCTTAGTGATGATTTTTATTATTTTAAGGGATTTTGATCTCTAGAGTTTCCAAGATAATTCTTTTACAAAATTATGAAAATCTTAAGTGTTCATTATTAGACATGTGATTTAAATTGTACCAATTGTTTAAATAGAAGTAAGTTTTAATATATAGTACTAATAAACGTTAGTAAAATGTCAAAATTTAAGTTATTGGTTAATTTGACCATTAATAATAGATTTTAAGAATTACATGTATGGTTATTTTAAGAATTTTAGAAGATCTCAATTTTTTTTTAAATATAAAACGTTTTCAATTAGATTATTTCCCAATGATAAAAGATTAAAAGTATGTCTAATGTGTACGTGTGATATTTTCTAGGGGTACAATGTGATGCATGTGGTTTGCTATTATGATCACAAAGTTTTAAATGGGGTAATCATTTTTACTTCTCTTATTGAGAAGTTGAGGACCCAATTCAGCCAAAAAAAAAAAAAAAAACCCCTTAAAGAGATGGTAATAATTATATGGAGTTTGCTAACTAACAGAGTTTCTAAATTTTTATCACCTCAAAAAAAGAGAGTAGAACCTCTTTAGTGACATGCATATATGAAAGTCGATCGAATCGATTAGCAAATAGAAAGTGAAGAGTCTCGAAAATCGATGTTTATGCTCTAAACCATAATAATTTGGGAGTAACATTATTGACCCCACCACACGTCCACATCTCTCCAACGCTGCCTCTATGTTCTGTCGTTTTTTTTTTTTTTTTTTTTTTTTTTTGGGTCCCTGATTTGATAGGTACTTTTAAATTTCTTACATTCAAATGCAAAAATGAAAAACATAAGATTTTCTTTTTCTTTTTCTTTCATTTAATAAAGAAATGTCATACTATTGAGGGTTTATTTAGAGTGTGTTTAGATATCGCTTATTTTGTTAGAAATTAAAAATTGAAAACAATAAAACAATAATTTCTGGCTACTATTCACTACTGTTTAGCACTGTTCATTTGCCTATTTGCACTGTTCATGAAAAGCGCTGATTTTAAAATAATAAAAAATAAAAAAAAGACTGAAACGTCCAAACGCAAAACGTGGACATGATCCAAACAATATCTTAGGATCTACTTATTTTGCTGAAACTGAAAACTTTTTGCTGAAAATACTATAAATAAAAGTAAGAGTTAGCTGAAATAGTACAATACGACCCATGAATAGTACTAAAAAATGAATAAGATGAATAGTAAAATAAGCTCACTTTTTAATCTGGAGCCAAACGCACACTTAGTAGATTACCACAAGTATAGTTGTTTTTTGCATCGAAGAATTGGTAGAGATTCGTAACAGATGAAACAAGGTCGAGAAGGAAAGAGATTAAAACAAATATGACAAAATTACAATCAGAGACCCAGTCAACAACGTTGTGAGCTAAGGAGTTAACTATTCTTAAAACGTCAAATATGACATCCTTCGCTATTTCTTTTCTCGCCGATTGAGCTGTAGCTTCTCTGCTTGTAATACAATATTTGCAGCTCCTTCCAACATAATGACTTTGGAGGACAGCTTCTCTTGGGTAGATTTTTGTTGCTGCTAATAGCTACAGTAATAGAGTTTTCATTCGAATTGCTTCATTGCGTGCCTAATTTATTGTATCTAAGTTTACATTTCTAACAAATTTATCATGCCAGAAACTATAACACTCTTTCAACTTCATGTCATTGAATCTATCAAAGTAATTTTAGTGTTGGCTAGTTTCGTGTCAAAAGTTTGGTGTAACCACAATAATTTTTATGAAAAATTAAGAACAGCAAAGTCTTGGGCCAAAAAGGCCAAGAACCTTTTCAAATAATAAATTCATTTAAAAATCTCAGGCCCAACCTAAGAACTAAAGCTAAAACCTTGGGTCCAAGTCCGAAGGTCCTTCACAAACAATCAAATTTCGAAATGGGGTATATATTGAATATCACCATCCACAAAATAGATAAAATAACGAAGTAAAAACTAATCAATATAATCTAATATAAAATTAAATTTGTGCATGACATCAGTTTCGGGCTTGAAAAGGCTTATCATAGCTTTGAAACTTAAATACATCACAAAATAAAGTCTTGTAATACATTCAATTTAAGAAACTTGAAATTTCCATATAGCAAGTCTAATTGGTGCACCAACTTGGAGATTTCCGCTAACAGAATTTGGAGCCATATCAAGCTAAAAAAAAAAAACTACATGAAAAAGAAGATAGAAAAATATGCTTCTAGTAAATATAAATAAAATTTTCTCTTTATGGTATCACAAAGCATTTCTAGTGAATAACTAAATTCATCAAGTAATAGCGTGTAGTTGTGAATACTATGAAATCATCATGTACTAAGTTAATAATATATCACAAACTACTAAGGAACTTGTAACTGAATTGATATCTCCCCAAGCACAAAGTGCTTGAGGTCTAAATGGGGAAAATGGTTCGAGTTAGGGGATTAGCAGCATATTCTAATTATTTCTAAAAAAAATTTAATAACATATTACTTCTATCCTAAGAACATGTTTTCAAGTTTGGTTGTGATAGGTTCTAAAGATTTAGGATTGAATATTTAGAATTTCAACTTCTTAGTGTTGGCAAACTGAGAACAAAAACATGTCTAGGATAAGTGTTAGACATTACTCAAAGCTGTATAGGTCAAAACTCAAGAATGTACAAACTGCAGGAAAAAGAATTAATTTTCTGTGAAGCTCGACCAATCGAAGGATGAGGCTCAATCGATCAAGAATCGCAGAAAAAATAATTTATGCAGAATTTTTAAACAAGCCCAAACCCGCGAAAACATTTAGGGTTTCAGTCCAACACTCTTACATATAAAAAGAAAACCCTAGCCACGTTTTGAAGACTCTTGGAAGACTTGTGAGTTACTTCTGTAATATCTAAAAGGTTTTGTACCTTACAACTCTACAAGCATCTACCGAAACAAGATCTACAATCAAGTACTGGTGGAATCTAGTTGCTGCATAGATCAACAAGCCGTGATTTGAAACCTTTGAATGAGATCTCAAAGTCACAAGTGTGGGTTACTTCTGTAATATCTAAGAGGTTCTGTACCTTATAACTCTACAAGCATCTACCGAAACAAGATCTACAATCAAGTACTGGTGGAATCTAGTTGCTGCATAGATCAACAAGCCGTGATTTGAAACCTTTGAATGAGATCTCAAAGTCACAAGTGTGGGTGCTTGCGTGCTACAAATCTAATAGAGAATGAGTCCGTGGATTTGGAACTTGCATGTGGTCGTGTCAGTAAGTTATTACTAGAGATAGCAATAGATTTAGGGTTAAATTTTTTTGTAAAAACTTCAATTCTTTATTAGTGGATTTATTTTACCTTGAGGATAGTTAGGTCAAATCCTCTCTAGGTTTTGAAGACTCTTGGAAGACTTGTGAGTTACTTCTGTAATATCTGAGAGGTTCTGTACCTTATAACTCTACAAGCATCTACCGGAACAAAATCTACAATCAAGTACTGGTGGAATCTAGTTGTTGCATAGATCAACAAGCCGTGATTTGAAACCTTTGAATGGGATCTCAAAGTCACAAGTGTGGGTGCTTGTGTGCTACAAATCTAAGAGAGAATGAGTCCGTGGATTTGGAACTTGCACGTGGTCGTGTCAGTAAGTTACTACTAGAGGTAGCAATAAATTTAGGGTTAATCTTTTGTAAAAACTTCAATTCTGTATTAGTGGATTTATTTTACCTTGAGAATAGATAGGTCAAATCTTCCCTAAGTTTTTACCTTGAAACTGTTGGTTTCATTGGTTTTTCTGGGTCATCATATTGTGATGTTATTTATTTTCCACTGCTTTGTATGATATGATTAATTATCATTTAACTTAAGTAATCACTTCGCTAATATATTAAGTTAAACAATCTACTTTTAAGAGGTATAAACAAACAAACATGCCCCTACACCTTAATCACCGTGAAATTATAAGAAGCAAGCTTCAGCCAAAAAGAGCACAAGTATGTTAAAAATGCTGATACATACGTATGATTTATTCTTGCATGCACAGTTACCGGCCAAAAAGCCCTAGATGGGAAGTTTTTTTTAAGCAAAAAGTGATGCAAAGCACTACTCCCACATTGCCAGTGCATGGATTCTGTCATTTTTAACTATAAAAAAATGACAAAGTTTAGCTACAAAACCAGTTGTAGTCTGAGACTACAAACTACTCTAATAAAATGACATGTGTAAAAAATGGCATGTGCAATGCACATGATTACTTAAGTAAACTTAATCCAACTAACCTTAGTTAACTACACTACCTATTAAAAAAATAAAAAATAAAACTTTTTTTTTTTTTGAGAAGCAAAAATAAAAACTAAAAACCTAAAAGAACCTATATGTATAATCTCTCTCTCTCTCTCTCTTTAATCGACTTCTCTCTCTAAACCGTAACCCAAAAACCTAGCTCCCACCAGTCACCCAAAGCCTCCTGTCTCCACCACCGGTCCGCCAGCCAACCTCAAATTCTGCACAGTCTCCACCGCTGGCCCACCACCTCAAATCCTCCTCTGTCTTCTCCACCGGCCCACCACCTCAAATCCTCCTTTGTCTTTACCGCCAGTCCACCCAGTTGCACAAAGTCACCTCTTGTGCGTCGCTCTACCACTTCATCGGTCAAAACTAAACTTTCTTTTGTTTTATTCAAAGAAAACTAAATTTACTCTTTTAATTCTATTAATTCTTTCTGAATGAATTGTGTTTGATTATTAATGTGAGTTTTGGATTTTTTGGTTTTGTTTGATTATTAATGTAAACATTATCGCTATAGTTGTATTTATCTCAACAAGTAAAGAAATTAATGATGTATCTTTAATTATGTCGCCAGATTTTGTATATGAAAGCCATGGCAGTACTGGAGATCAAACATATTCAAATCATAAGGAAGAAGAAGTCCCAACGGCTACTCCCATCAAAATGATGTCATGTATAAGACTAGGTAAGCATAACGGAAAGCTAAAACAAAACGTCACCGTTTCTCATTAAAAGGAAATGGTGTCGTTTTACGTTGTAGCTGTTTTATCCTTTAAAAGAACGATGCCGTTTCAGTGAGAGTATAAGATTATTAAACAATTAGTCAGTTAGCAGTTGGTTAGCAATGGGAACGCACGTGTGTGAATCTGTTAGAGCACGTGTGAGGCAGTTACTAATCCTCCTGGTTCTCCTTCTCTCCCACTGTAATAGTATAAATATAGGTTGTAGCTCCCATTGATTTGGGTATTGAAAATTGTATTTGATGAAATAATACTTGAAGAATTTTTCAGATATTTCTCTCTGTTTTTCCTTTTCTTCTCTGCTTTCTTGTTCTCAGAATCTCTGTGATAGAATCCATAGATTTGAGAAAAGTTTTCATGGTATCAGAGCATTGAATCCTTTTCAATGGCTTCTGCTCCTTCTGGTTCGTCCTCTTCAGCGTTTACTTCAACTACTCTGCCTGCTATGGCTACTGCAAGTTTACCAGTGAATACTTCACTGTTGCTGTTATCAAACATGTCATCCATGATGACTGTGAAGCTCGATTATGGAAACTATATAGTATGGAAACATCAGATCGAGGTAATTCTTGATACCTATTCGATGTTAGATGTTCTTGATGATTCAATCACTGTTCCAGATAGGTTTCTTAAAGATTATTCTGGAAATTACACTGTTGAGGTTAATCCAGCTTTCATAGCTTGGAAGAATCGTGAACAAGCAATGTTCACCTTCTTGAATTCCACTCTTTCTCCTACAATTCTTGCTATTACAGTGTGGAAGGTGTTGGAGAAAAGATTTGCATCTGTCTCAAGGTCTCATGTGATGAGTCTAAGAAATGAGTTGAATGCAATTAAGAAAGGTGTTGATTCCATTGATGGATTTTTTCAGAAAATTAAGCAAGCTAGAGATAAATTGGCCGTTGTTTCTGTGTTTGTGGATGATGAAGAGCTTCTTCACATCATTCTTGATGGTCTTCCCTCTGAATATGATTCTTTTAGTTCAGCAATTAGAACTAGAAGTGATGTATTGTCAGTTGAGGAGTTGAATGTTTTGCTCAATGCTGAAGAGAGAGTAAATAAAAAGAGATCTAATACAGTTGATTCAGCTTCTATGGCTATGGCTGCAAAGTTTCATTCTCAAGGTTTTCAACAAGGAAGAGGAGGTAGGAATAATAATCAGAGAGGAAGAGGCCGAGGTAATAACCATAATTCTGGAGGTTCTCACTATGGTGGTGGTGGTTATTCCAATCCTAATCAATTTCAGAATTTCAACTCAAGCAATTTCAACCCAAGCAATTCAGGATTTTCTCCTCAGTTTCAGAATTTTAATCAATCTAAGCAATCATCAAACCAGAATTCAGGTCAATCAAGTAGGCCTATTTGTCAGATCTGTGGCAAGAATGGTCACTCAGCCCTTGATTGTTACCATAGAATGGATTTCACATATCAAGGGAGGCATTCACCTACAAAACTTGCTTCTATGGTGGCTAATGCTGCTCAAGTTCAAGCTTCCAATGCCTGGCTCACTGACACAGGTTGCTTAGATCATGTGACTCCCAACCTGTCACAACTCTCTCTTATGCAACAACCAATTCAAGGATCAGAGACTGTCATAGTTGGCAATGGTCAAGAACTGCCAGCCACTCATATTGGTAATGGTGAGCTTCGAACCTTATCTCATAACTTTAGGCTTGATAACATTTTAAGAGTGCCTGACCTTGCCTCAAATCTTCTATCTATTCATAAACTTTGCCTTCAAAATAATGCTTTTTGTTATTTTGATGCACATAAGTTCTTAATTCAGGATTTACCCACGGGGAAGATCCTCTACGCAAGATTGAGTAAAGATGGAGTTTACCCTATTCCATCTAATCCTAATATGTCTTCAACTTCCTGCTTCAATTCTGTTCAGAATCCTAGTTTTGTCACTATCAAACCACATCACATTCTACTATGGCATCACAGACTTGGACATCCAAGCTCTAAGATTTTACTTTCTGCTTTGAAACCTGTATTTCCTTCTATTTCCTTATCTCAGATTGATGAAGTTTGTTCATCTTGTGAATACTGTATAAGTGCTAAAATGCACAAGTTTCATTTGAATAAAACACCTCTTGTTTCTACCTCACTTCTTGAACTTGTACACAGTGATGTTTGGTGTCCTTCTCCACTCACTTCTTTACTTGGTTTCAATTACTATGTGATTTTTGTTGATGATTACTCCCGTTTTACCCGGTTATTTCTTCTCAAACATAAAAGTGAGGTCCTGTCTGTTTTGAAACACTTTAAGTCCATGGTTGAAAATCAGTTCAGTTCTAAACTTAAGGTTCTAAGAACTGATAATGGCTCTGAATATATTAACAATGAGTTCAAGTCCTTTTGTTCCACTTCTGGCATTCTCCACCAATCTTCCTGCCCACATACTCCTGAGCAAAATGGTGTTTCAAAGAGAAAGCATAGGCATATAGTTGAAACTGGTCTTACTCTTCTATACCAGTCTCATCTTCCTCTCAATTATTGGTCCTATGCCTTCTCTGCTGCAACTTACCTTATCAATAGAATGCCTTCTTCAGTGTTAGCTTTTCACTCACCCTGGGAGAAGGTTTATTTCAAATCACCATCTCTTCATGCTCTTAAAACTTTTGGCTGTGCCTGCTATCCATACCTTAGACCCTTTAACCAAAATAAGTTGCAGCCCAGATCTAAACCTTGTGTTTTTCTAGGCTATCCTCCACTCTCTAAGGGTTATATATGCCTTGATCCAACTTCTAACAAAATCTACATTGCCTGTCATGTTGTGTTTAATGAGTCCCTCTTCCCTTTTGCTCATGATTCCAACCTCACTGATCCTCATATTCCTTTCTCATCATCTCTCTCTAATTGGTTCTCTCAACCTTCACACCCTATTGATAAGTCTGTTCTTAATTCAACTACTGAGTCTGCTACTATCTCCACACCTCCTGATCTCACATCTTCTCTTCTTCCTTCTTTCCTTTCTCCATCAATTCCTATTCCTGTTGTTCCTCCACCTTTGGCTGTCCCTTCATCTGTTCCTATTCCTGTTAATTCATCATCTTCCTCCCAAACCACTTCTAGTGTGCCTGATTCTACTGCCATTGTTCCTGCCTCCACTAATTCTCACCCAATGCTCACAAGGTCAAAGCATGGCATCTATAAGCCTAGAGTTATGCAAGTACAGGCTGACTACACCATCACAGAACCCCCTTCTTTCACTGTTGCCTCTAAACACCCTCAGTGGGTAGCTGCTATGGATGCTGAGTTTCAGTCTTTACAGAAGTAGAATACATGGTCTCTGGTTCCTCTTCCTCCTCACAAAAATGTGGTCACTTGCAAATGGGTTTATAAGTTGAAAAGGCACAGTGATGGCTCTATAACAAGATATAAAGCCAGGTTGGTTGCAAGGGGATATTTTCAACAATATGGCATGGATTATGATGAGACTTTTAGCCTTGTGGTGAAGCCTACTACTGTTAGGATTCTTCTAGCTTTGTCTGGGAATTGAGGCAGTTAGATGTCAGTAATGCATTTTTGCATGGAGTTCTGAAAGAGGAAGTTTATTTAGCTCAGCCTCAAGGCTATATTGATCCTGCCTTTCCTAAGAATGCGTGTCTTCTTCACAAGGCCCTTTATGGTCTCAAACAAGCCCCTCGTGCCTGGTTTGAAAGATTTACCTCTCAATTGTTGCATATTGGCTTCTGTGCTTCTACTGCAGATAGAAATCTCTTCATTTTGAGGCATGAGTCTTCAATTGTTTTTCTGTTGCTATATGTGGATGATATAATGATCACAGGCAACAAATCTAGCTTTGTCTCTTCTGTAATCAAGCTATTGGGGGCTAACTTTGATCTCAAAGATCTTGGCTTACTTCATTACTTTCTTGGCCTACAAATTGATTACACTTCTTCTGGGTTGTTTGTTCATCAGGCCAAATATGCCTCCGATCTTATTAAGAAGTTTGGCATGACTGATTGTAAGCCATGTAAAACTCCCTCCTCCCCTAACTCTCATCTTCTACCTAATGATGGTCCATTATTATCTGACCCTACATCCTATAGAAGCTTGGTTGGTGCCTTACAGTATCTCACATTTACGAGGCCAGACCTATCCTTTGCTGTTCAACAAGCTTGTCAACATATAAGTACTCCAACTCAGAATCATCTTCAAGCAGCCAAATGTATTCTTAGATATATTCAAGGCACATTACATTTTGGAATTGCCTTCACTCCTAGTCCTATTTCTTTATCTGCTTATAGTGACTTTGATTGGGTTGGAGACCCTGTGGATAGGTGCTCCATTACTGGTATGGTGCTTTTCTTTGGCAATTCTCCCATATCCTGGTCTACCAAGAAACAAGGCACTGTTTCTCGTTCATCAACTGAGACTAAATACCGTGCCTTGGCTTCCACTACTGCTGAGTTGTATTGGATTCGAATGCTTCTTTGAGATTTTGGTCTCTTTCTTCCTCATCCTCCTCTTCTCTAGTGTGATAATGTTAGTGCTCTAGCCATTGCCACTAATCCTGTGTTTCATGCCCGCACCAAACACATCGAGGTTGACTACCATTTTGTTCGTGAGAAGGTCCTCCGGCGTGATGTGATGCTTAAGTTCATCTCCACCCATGATCAGTTAGCTGATCTGTTTACTAAAGGCCTTCCCTCTCCACGGTTCAATTGGCTTACCTCCAAACTTATGTGGAAATTCCCCATTCATTTGAGGGGGAATGAAAGCCATGGCAGTACTGGAGATGGAAGCCATGGTAGTACTGGAGATCAAACATATTCAAATCATGAGGAAGAAGAAGCTCCAACATCTACTCCCATCAAAACGGTGTCGTGTATAAGACTGGGTAAACACAAAGGAAAGCTAAAACAAAGCGTCACTGTTTCTCATTAAAAGGAAACGATGCCGTTTTATGTTGCAGCTGTTTTATCCTTTAAGAGAACAATGCCGTTTCAGTGAGAGTATAAGATTATTAAACAGTTAGTCAATTAGCAGTTGGTTAGCAATAGGAATGCATGTGTGTGAATCTGTTAGAGCACGTGTGAGGCAGTTACTAATCCTCCTGGTGCTCCTTCTCTCCCACTGTAATAGTATAAATATAGGTTGTACCTCCCATTGATTTGGGTATTGAAAATTGTATTTGATGAAATAATACTTGAAGAATTTTTCAGATATTTCTCTCTGTTTTTCCTTTTCTTCTCTACTTTCTCGTTCTCAGAATCTCTATGATAGAATCCATAGATTTGAGAAAAGTTTTCAGTATACCCATCAATCCAAGAAACAATGTCTCGATGGGGTAGCCGGTCAAAGAGGAGATGTGCATATTTAATGCTACTAGAGATGGCATAAACATGAAGCAAGGAATTTGTGGCATAAATGTCCAAGCCAAACCTTGTATTTATGATGTGAGCGTGGATTTGTTGGGTTTCTTCCAAGGCTAACATACGGGAACATGCTTTAAGTAGGAAAGGAAAGGTGTAAGCATTGTGTGGGGCTGAATGACATAGCTGTTAATGGTACAGAAGTAGGGCTTCTTTTGGTTCATTGCTATTTGAGTATCTCCTTATCATGGTTTTCCACATGAAAGTAATGCGTCTGCTAATTCTGTCAAAAACCTTCCGAGCATATATTAAGTTTCCAAAATCCAGTGAGGTACTGAAAGTTAGAAGCCTACTTATTGGAATATGGTCTATAATGAAACCTGTTTTGTAAATGCGAGCATGAATCTGCAATAGTTCTATCATATTTGTACATCTTTCAAGTAGAGATAATGTTTGTGCTACATTTGATTCGAAGGAGAGTTGATTTGGTGGATTCAACAAAATAGGTGCCATTGAATTATTGGTACTCTCTATTTCAACTTGACTGCCTAGGCTCAACAACATTCAAAACAGAAGCTTTTGATGATGACCATTTTTAAGAGGGCTATGATTCTAAATACTCATTAATTAAACAGCTTTGACTACAATGAGAAGCTCCCTCGACAAGTTAATGACTCCAAATTTTTAATTGATCAAAGTTTGCTGGTACTAAATTAGAGAACCACAAGAGATGCTTGCAGAAACATAGGTATGCAGAGATTTACTAAAATGAGCACTCATAGAGAATGAAAATAAAATGAATGATATAGCATAGTTATGCATTGTGTAGCACTCTACTATAGCGATAATGTTTACATTAATAATAAAACAAAACCAAAAAATCCAAAACTCACATTAATAATCAAACACAATTCATTCAGAAAAAATTAATAGAATTAAAAGAGTAAATTTAGTTTTCTATAAATAAAACAAAAGAAAATTTAGTTTTGACCGGTGAAGCTGCGAAGCAACGTACAAGAGGTGGCTTTGAGCGGTGGAACTGGGTGGGCCAGCAGTAGTGACAGAGAATGATTTGAGGGGTGGGCTGGCAGTGGAGACAGTACAGAATTTGAGGTTGGCCGGCGGTGGAGACAAGAGGCTTTGGGTGACAGGTGGGAGCTGGGTTTCTAGGTTACGGTTTAGAGAGAGAAGTAGATGAAAGAAGGAAAGAGAGGAGGGAGAGAGAGAGAGATTATACGTATAGGTTCTTTTAGGTTTTTAGTTTTTATTTTTTATTTTTTTAATAGGTAGTGTAGTTAACTAAAGTTAGATTGGATTAAGTTTACTTAAATAATCATGTGCATTGAACATGCCATTTTTTGCACATGTCAATTTATTAGAGTAGTTTGTAACCTCAGGCTACAATTGGTTTTGTAGATAAATAATAAATTTTGTCCATAAAAAAAAGGGCTCAGACCTAAGGCAAAGCATCGAACTTAGTGATCAAAAAGCACTTAGAATAGTTAAAATTTAACTAAAATACTAATTAAAGACTTCCAAAAAGCCTTTTCCTAGCACTCTCTTTTAGTTCAAGCTTTTGATCAGAAACCTGTATGATATATTTATGGTCTTTTGTTCAAGCCTTCTTATGATATGTGTTGGTCCTTGCATGTTCCCACATTAAACTCTAATATTCATTGTGCTATTTCTGATTTGTGACAAAAATGGGGAGTGAGAATTGTTTATTATTGACAAGGTCAGAGATTATTCAAGGGGAGGGTTATTTGTTTTTTTCATGGGGAATTTTGTGTTATTTTTGCTAGGGGGAGCTGGGGTATATTTTTAATGTAAAACTTGGATTATCTAACCATTCCTTTAATTTTGATATCCTGTTGTACTTATTGCAAATGATTTTAGTGCTTATTGCAAATGATTGTATTGCTTACTTCAACTGATTTATGTTGATATCTGTTTTTTATTTTTTCACATATGCCTTTGTTTATTAAATATCTTCTTCCTATATGATACATGCTCTCTTTAAGCTACTAAACTATTTGTGTTTTTACCTGCTCTATTTTCCACATGGTGCACCACTTAATGTTTTTGTTCACATTTTCATGAAAGATTGGTACATCTTTGTGTTATTGAATTTTCTCAAACATAGTTTAGTCTATGGTTTCTCAGGATTGTCTATACTAGACTAGATGGGATTGCATTTGACTTTGGAGTAGGGTGTTTGGTCGCAGAATGGCCAAAGGGGAAGTTTGCTAGATTTTTAGTGCCCACCTCATGACATTTGCTTGTAAACAATTTCAATTTTATTGGTGTAATTAATTCCTTGTAAAAGCGGGTTGAGTAAAAGTTAGAAATTGATCAAAGAAGACAGAGTTTCAATGTGCTCAAGATGAGGAGTTGGTGATCTTTTGCCCAAATCTTTTGCACAATAATAAATTTCTTAATTTTCATCAATATCACGACCAGTAAAAACCCCTAGCCACATCTTTTATATACACAAAAAGAATAAATCAAGATGGAACTAGGTTTCAACGTAATCACTTACAAAGCCCAAATCGACCAAGTACACATATGATGCAAGACTCAATGCACGCCCATTCAATTGACACACACATCCAATTTAAGACTAATCTTTTTTTTTTTTTTTTTGAGGGAAAATTTAAGACTAATCTTGACAATTAGACATATCAAAGTTTTCCTTCCTTCTATCCCATATGTCCTTGTCAGGGCCTATGTCGCGCTCTAGTAACCCTAAGCTAAATAATATTTTTAAGGTAGCTTCGATTCCATTTGCAATTACTATAGGAAATCACTAATCATTTTAGCACAATACCTAAAGAAGACTAGTCAAGTTACAATTTGGGATTCTCGTAATTTTTTATATAACCTAGATTGACCTAGAAATCACTCGATATGGGACTTAGTACACACTTATATACCACATTCATCTAACAAAATCCAATAGAATCCACAATTCGGGGTATCACAATATTTTCAACCTAAATTCCTAAGAGCAAGACTTAGGTACAGTACTTAAGTGTTATTCCTTAGGTTCCCATTTTAAGATTATACTATGTGGATTTTTTCTCATGGGAAGGAAGTATATTTTTTAGTTAAGTAGCCACATGGCTGAATCTTAAGAGGGGAACCTAAGGAATAGCACATAAGGTACTGTACCTAAGTTTTGTCCAATTCCTAATATCATTGTTAGGGTGTCCTTACACTACAATGCCCCCAAGCCACATGGCATTACTAGGTTGGCTATGATAGCATTTATTCTAACCAAAAGAAAGTATTATCCACATCTACACTATACCTAAAAGGAATGATCAAGTTACATTTAGGACCCCCCATAATCACTTATATAGCCAATACACTAATGTGGTATTTAACATAAGCCAGCACAATACACTCATACATTGTAATCCAATCCAATCAAAATTCTCATAATTCTTGATATTACAATCTCCACCTCGAAAACCATTGATGTCCTCACCCACACTTGTGTGGCGCTATAGTGGCCCTATGCCACATAACCTAAGAAATACTAGCTACATTTTTTTCTATACCCAAAAAAACTAGTAAAGTTACAATTAAGAGTTATAAATAATCAATTATATAGACAAAATTTTCTAGTAAACATTCAACATTCGATTTTGTATAGGACAACACAACATACACTCATACATTACAATCCCATCCAGTTAAATCCACAAAATTAGGAGTATGACAGTCAAATTTGTAGTTAGGTCTTCTCCACCATAATCACAATTAAGGGATTATTCTCCATAAGACACAACATAAAAGCACATAGGAAAAATTTTGTTGAGGGGCTTGTTAGGTTCTTATTGTTCGCCCATTCCATGACTTTGTTTGTAATGAATTCAAATTTATTGGTGTAACTCATTCATTGTAAAATTGGGTTGAGTCCAAGCTAGAAATTACTGAAAGATAACAAAGTTTTGGTTTGCTTAAGATGAGAGTTGGAGATATTTTACCCATAACTTTTGCACCATAATGAATTTCAAAGTGAAACTTATTTCATTAGAAAGTAGACATTTGGGATTTCAAAATAGACACGCATTTGACCTAATTAGGATTTGAAATAAGTGATATATAGTTGTTTGAAGTCACACATGAATGTCGAACTCGAAAAGCACAAGATTTTTACTTCATTCAATCGACTTTCGATCGGTCAACAATCGGGAACATAGTGACGTGTTTTAGAACTCAAAGGCAGTTGCTTTGTTTTCAAAACCCTACTAAAGTCTACTATAATAAGGACTTATTTCGCATAGCTTATATACAGTTAGAGAGGCAAAAACATAGAGAAAAATAAAGCCTCCATCTTAGTGCGCCCGTGAGTTCAGAAGAGTATATTCCATCAGGTTTTATCCATATGGTGTGATCAAAGAACTAGCTTGAAACCACATCCTAGTGAAGCTCACTGTGGTATCAAATTCGCAAAGGTGCCTTGGTATTGGTTCTAGGCTCTAGTTGTTATGTGTTGTTCGTGAAGGGATTAATGTAAAAAAAGTTATGAAATTTCGAAGTTACAATGTGTTGCAACAATGAGTTCATCTACTGTGAAGTCAATGTAACATAGTTTTCTTCTAGATTTTATACTTCTTCTTTCATGGTGAATTGCATTATTTGGGGTAGTGGTTTTTCCTTTGCAGACATTTTCCATCGATTTTTCTACTTTGTCACCGACTCACCATATCATTGTCTCTTTTTTTTATCTTATCTTGTTGTAGAGCTTTGGTCACTTTCTGATTTTGCGGTTTAAATTGTCATAATTGTGATCACATAATTTTGTTATTTGGAACGTAATTGTTGAATCCATTGCATAATCAATTCGGGTCTAAACAAGATTTAGGGATTGGAAGGTAAATTTGAATAACAAATACATTTCTCTTTTTATTTTTCTACTACGCCAGAACTTATTGTCTATAAAATTACGCAGACTATCATGGAATCATCTAAAAATTTTAAATATTCACAATTAGATCAATGAGACTAATAATTTTAGTTTACTAAAATTTAAATGCTAATTGTTAAAAGATACTTTTTTCGAACCCATAAGGCTAATGGTGATCTTACAACCCATTCTTAGGATGAATTCAATATGAGTAACTTGGATCTACGAAAAGGTATTGATTGGTCACATATTTATTTCTCATGCATGTGAACATTCTTATTCAGAGAGAGAGAGAGAGAGTATATTTACCAAATTTATTGTTTGAGTTAGCTCTTGGATTTCATTTATTATTATGTCTCAAATGCTTTTTTATATGGGATATGTACCATTCGTATAAACAATCTCCACGATGGACACATTTGTGGTTTTCAAATGCAGTTTTCATAACCTTCAAAAGCCTTCTTATATAGTGGATCATCTTTATGTTCAACCTTATTAAAAAGGCAGTTTCGGTAACTCCTAGTAATACACAATGCATGATCGTAACTTTTTTTGATCTTTTAAACAACTTTTAAGGACAAAATTGGGAAATGCCCTGTTTGGGCAAAAATAGCAGCTTTATGCCCCCTTTTCCAAATTAATTAGGGAAATGCCCCTGTTTTGTAACTCGACAAACGGGAAATCGAGTTATATTGAAAAACTCGATTATCCACTGATCGAGTTTGGTGCGAACTTTGTGCCACGCAGACAAAACAGACACACACATAACTCGGTAAATTGTAAATCGAGTTTTGTGAACCTGTTACCATTTCAAACCCCAAAGTCTCAGAAACTGTTCACTCACTCTCTCCTGTATACTCTCCCTCGCTCTGCCATCACTCTCTCCTGTACTCTGCCTCAACGTCTCCCTCTCCGTTAGTCTCACTCTCCCTCTACACTTTCCCTCACCCTCTCACTCTCCCTCTACACTTTCCCTCACCCTCTCACTCTCCGTGGTGCTTCCGTCGAACCCTCACCGCCGCCGTTGATTACCCGTTGATTACAGGTACGTTGCTCTTCTCTTTCTCTTGTTTTGTGTATCTCAACTGACCATAATTAGCCTTGCATGCATCTTGTTGGTTTAGAAAAAGTCATCTGGAAATCTCTGTTTCACACATACGAAGCAATTTTTTGTTGTGTGTGGGTATTTTGTGTGGGTATTTTGGGCTTTCAATCAATCTTGTGGGTCGTGCTCATTTACAGTTTCCTGTGATCTCTGTGTTTCTGGGTTCATGAATTTTAGCTTCAAGTAGAGATATTTGGATGACAATGGTGAAAGATGATTTTTGTCCGTGTCTGTTGGCAAAGTGCATTCTTTGAAACTTACTCAAAAGTAGTAATTTTAATAATAAAGATGAGAATTTTGTTGTGTTATATGCTGCAATGATGACATTATAAATGCAATGTGATTGTTTTGTTTAAATACTTTGCATAGTGTGTGAAAATTAACTTGTAAAAATTCCATTCTCATTCATAAATCTAACTGCTTAGGGAACCTAGGTGTGAGTGCCTATACTTTATCCTTATTTGTATAAGGTTCTAGTCACTGTTTTAACACCAAACAGGCAAACAATCATCAGACTCATTCAAGATCCAAAATTTTTATTACCCAACCTACTAAGTGAGGGCATGATGTTAAAAGAGCTGAACCAGACTTTTTGTCATTCTGATTCCTATAAGACAACATCCCTTAGCACTGTTTCTCAATGCACACTGATAAGTTTGGGTATTTGTTGGTCCCATGGGCATGTTCAAATATTGGTCTAAGATGTGATATAAATCTAGAGGTTTTATGTTCAATTTGTCACACTATCAGTTCATGAGATTTTTAAAATGTCTCGTGCATTGAAAGTGGAGTAGTCTTACCAAATGCTGAGATATTATTTTCATTTTTCTTGTTTTTATAAAAAATTTGTTTTATTACCCAGAATTAGTGCTCAAGGTCGCTGAGCACAGTCGATTGGTGTCAAGCAGTGATTGAATGTGATAGAATAGTAGTTGGTAGTGGTGGACTGCAGTAGAATGGTAGTTGGACTTGGAAGTTGTTTTGAGTTTACATGGACTTGAAAACAGATACCTTGTAAATGTGTGTTTATTAACCTTAATACACACACATATGTAACTAGAAGAATCAAGATTCAAATCCCCAACCACTGAATCATTGAAAAAAAGGGTTAACACACAAGCACTCTTGACTTAATTACTTATGTCACTCATATATATATATATATATATATATATATATATATATGAGTCCATATTATATAGTATATAACTACATTGAGCAAAAAAAATTCAAATAGAGAAAACCAGATCAATCAGTTTAAATAATGCTTTGGAATTTTATTACTGGAGTAACACAAGTAGCACTACCCTAAACCTGGTATACACAGTTGCATAGCATGGGCACCAAATATACGAATTCTCACCCCTCATTTACCACCATAAAAAATAAAAAATAAAAAGAATAATCACCCCTTTGTTAACTTAAAACACTAATGGAAGTGATAAAGAAACACCTAGACTCACTAGTTCAAGAGGCATTCTAAGAAATTCACGAGGTAAATGGATATTAGGATTTGCTTTTATCTTAGTATTACCTATAGCCAGTGATGAAGTCAAGATTTGACTTGAGAGAAAACACAAATTTATATATATGATGCACATATTTATGCATGTTTATAAGTATTTGAGGCCAATTTGAAAAATAAAAAGCCATTCATTTGATCATGGTTTTTTTTTTTTTTCTTTCACACGTGATTTTTTTCAAAGTTGGAATTCCATTTAGGAATAGAAAGGTTTTTTTATTAATTATATAACTACCGGGAGAAATTTACATAAATTGTTGTTTTGGTAAATATAGACTCATAAAATGTTAAAATTGTAATAGTTGCAACCTCACTGCCAAGTGAGCAACAAATTATCTTTATCACACATGACCAATGTTGAGTGTTGAATGTGCAACCCTCATAGTATGTGGACAGAACTTTGGGTCATTTGGTTCGGCCTCCAAATATTCTGGCAAAGGAGTTTTCGTTTAATTACAATTGGGCCAAAAAGAAAAAGTAAGAAACGAAGGAAAATCTTTTTCTTTGGGTCATGAAACTTGGGGAAACTGGGAGATCTTAAATACCATTACTCATATTTAGGCCCGATTGTGATTTCTCAATCTTTTAAGCCTAGTCAATAAACGGCTAATATCTTGGCCATGTGACGAATTATGAAATTAAAACTTTAAGGGGGATGAATTTGAACTTAGAAGCTAATTTCATTGCCCATTAGGAAAACAAGAAAAGAGACTAATACGAAAAAAGTTATCTTTGCTTGTTATTGTCCTTTTGTTTTTTAATTAAGCCTTTCTGAACAGTTGTCATAGCTTTCATATAATTCACCTCTATGCATTATACGATTTCATATTTTGATGAAGCTGTACAAATTTGACTGCTCCTTTTGTGCTGAATGCATAATGTATGCACTGAATCCTAGTGCCTCAAATTTTTATTGATCTTGGCATCTTGGGTTTAAATAACTGTTGGTCTGATTTGTTAATAAATAAACTATTGAGATGATATGTCAATATAGCTGGAGATGAAATTTGTCATCAAGAGTTGTGTTATGTGACCAATAGATTGATACTTGGTAACAGAATATTTTAATTATGTTACGATGGTTAATTCAGCTGAGTCCACAATAGGATAGGTAACTGGCTGCCTAAAATGGCTTAGCTATTGCCTCAAACCTTAGAACTATA